>JASDQU010013842.1:50824-77968 GCA_032191745.1 Picea mariana | reverse complement strand
GGAACCTAGGAGTGAGGTGTTTTCTAGTTTAAATTCTATATTAATAATCCATTGGATTTGATGATTCCTTAATCCAGTTGCAAGTCGCATCCCAAACAATTTAAGGGATTCTTGGCCAATTCCTCTTCAAGGCATAAAACTATAACAGAGAAACATTTTTGAGTTTTGTGAGATGTTGCAAATTTTTTTAGGCACGGTATAGGTGACCACATTATCGATTGGCTTATGAGGGATGGTTTCATAAATTGGACCCCTTAATCCAAATGTTTCATTGCTTCAAACTAAGAAAAACACTAATTCTCGAAATCAATGAGTAAAGCAACTTCTGAGGCATGGAACCTAAGAGTGAGGGGTGATCTAGCTGAAATATTATCCTTGTGATCCATCAAATTCAATGATTCCTAAATCAGAGTCTCATTTTTCATTTTATTCCCAGTTGCAAATGGCATGCCAAACCATTTCGAGGACACTTGTCCAATTCCTCCTTAGGGCATAAAAACCCAACAGAGAAACATTTTTGAGTTACGTGAGATGATGCAATATTGTTTAGGCATGGAATATGTGACAACATTGTCCATCCACTCCCACAGCATGGTTTTATAAATTCAACCACTAAATCCAAATGTTGCATTGCTTCTTACTAAGAAAAACCCTAGTTATCAAAATCGATGAAAAACCAACTTACGAGGGATTGGACCCGGGAGTGAGCGGAGCTCTAGCTGAAATCCTATGCTAGGAATCCAACAAAGATGACGAATCCTCAATCTGAGTCTCTTTTTTTGTGATATTCCGAGTTGCATTTCACATCCCAAACCATTTCGGGGACTCTTAGCCAATTCCTCCTCAGGGCATAAAAACCTAGCGGAGCAACCATTTTTAGTTTTATGAGATGTGGCAAGATTGTTTAGGCATGGACTAGTTAACCAGATTATCGATCTTCTCACGATGGAGGGCTTCATAAATTGGACTCCTTAATCCAAATTTTGTATTGCATCAAACTGAGGCAAACTCTAATTCGCGCAATCAATGAGTAAAGAAAGTTTCGAGGCGTGGCACCCAATAGTGAGGAGTTCTCTAGCTGAAATAGGAATCCAACGGAGACGATGGATGCTCAATATGAGACTCATTTTGTGTTATATATTGAGTTTCAAGTCGCATCCAAAACCACGAGGGATAGTTTCATAAATTGAAACCCTTAACCCAAATGTTGCATTTCTTCAAACTGAGTAAAACACTAGTTCTCAAAATCAATGATTAAAGAAACTTCTGAGGCATGGAACCTAGGAGTGAGGAGTTCTCTAGATGAAATCCTATCTTATTAATCCATTGGATTCAAGGGATCCTCAATCCAAGTCTTAGTTTTCATTTTATGCCCAGTTGCAAGTCGCATCCCAAACAATTTCAGGGAATCTTGGCCAATTCCTTCTCAGGGCATAAAAACCTAACGGAGCAACATTTTTGAGTTCCATGAGATGTTGCAAGTTTGATTAGGAATGGAATAGGTGACCAAATTCTTGATTTTCTCACAAGGGATGGTTTCATAAATTGGACCCCTTAATCCAAATGTTGCATTGCTTCAAACTGAGCAAAACACTAATTCTCGAAATCAATGAGTAAAGCAACTTCCGAGGCATGACACCCAAGAGCCAGGGTTGATATAGATGAAATCCTATCCCAGTAATCCATCGAAGTCGACATTTCCTCAATTTGAGTCTCTTTTTTCTTTTTATGCCTAGTTTCAAGTGGCATCCCAAACCATTTCGGGGACTCTTGTCCAATTCCTCCTTAGGGAATAAAAACCTAACAGAGAAACATTTTTGAGTTTTGTAAGATGTTTCAATATCCACTCTCGAGGCATGGTTTTATAAATTGGACCCATAAATTCAAATGTTTCATTGCTTCTTACTGAGAAAAACCCTAGTTCTCAAAATCGATGAAAAAACTACTTACAAGGGATTGGACCCAGGAGTGAGGGGTTCCCTAGCTGAAATATTATGACAAGAATCCAACAGAGATGAAGATTCCTCAATCCGAGTCTTGGTTTTCATGATACGCCAATTCGCAAGTCACATCCCAAACCATTTCGAGAACTCTTGGTCGATTTCTCCTTAGGGCATACAAGACTAACAAAGCGACATTTTTGAGTTTTGTGAGATGCTTTAAGCTTGTATAGGCGTGGACTAGGTGACCAAATTATCCATCCTATCCTGAGGGATGATTTCATAAATTTGACCCCTTAATCCAAATGTTGCATTGCTTCAAACTGAGCAAAACACTAGTTCTCGAAATCAATGAGTAAAACAATTTTCGACGCTTGGCACCTGGGAGTGAGGTCTGTTCTAGTTGAAATCCTATCTTATTAATCCATTGGAGTCGAAATTTCCCCTATACGAGTCTCATTTTTTGTTTTATTCCTAGTTGCAAGTCACATCCCAAACCACAAGTATAGGTTTCATAAATTGGACCCCTTAATCCAAATGTTGCATTGCTTCAAACTGAGTAAAAAACTAGTTCTCAAAATCAATGACTAAAGAAACTTCTGAAGCTTGGAACCCAGGAGAGAAGGGTGCTCTAGCTGAAATCCTCTGCTAGGAATCCAACAGAGAGGACCGTTCCTCAATCCGAGTCTCGATTTTTGTTTTATGCCCAGTTGCAAGTGGCATCCCAAACTATTTCGAGGACTCTTGGCCAATTCCTCATCAGGGCATAAAATCCTAATGAAGAAACATTTTTGAGTTCTGTGAGATGTTGCATACTTTTTAAGGCATGGAATAGGTGACCACAATTTCCATTCTCTCCCAAGGTATCATTTCCTAAATTGGACCCCTAAACAAATTTTGCATTGCTTCTTACTAAGCAAAACACTAGTTCTCGAAATCGATGAAAAAAAAAACTTCCAAGGGATTGGAACTAGGAGTTAGGGGTGCTCTAGATAAAATCTTATGCCAGGAATCCAATGGAGACGACAGTTCCTAAATCCGAGTCTTGATTTTCATGGTNATCCCAAATTGAGCAAAACACTAGTTCTCGAAATCAATGAGTAAAACAACTTTCGACGCTTGGCACCTAGGAGTGAGTTGTGGTCTATCTGAAATCCTATATTAGTAATCCATCAGAGTTGATGGTTCCTCAATCTAAGTCTCGGCTTCCTCTTTATGTCTAGTTGCAAGTTGCATCCAAACAATTCCAGGGACTCTTGGATAATTCCTCCTAAGGTCATAAAAACCTAACGGAGCAACATTTTTGAGTTCCGTGAGATGTTGAAAGCTTGTTTAGGCATGGAATAGGTGACCAAATTATTGATCTGATCATGAGTGACGGTTTCATAAATTGGACCCCTTAATCCAAATGATGCATTGCTTCAAACTGAGCAAAACAATAATTCTCTAAATCAATGAGTAAAGCAACTTCCGAGGCAGGGCACCCCAGAGTGAGGGGTGATCCACCTGAAATCCTATGCTAGGAATCCAATGGATATGACCTTTCCTCAATTCAAGTCTCATTTTTTGTTATATAACAAGTTGCAATTCGCATCCCAAACCATTTTGGTGACTCTTGGCCAATTCCTCCTCAAGGCATAAAATATTAACAGATCAACATTTTTTAGTTTCATGAGATGCTGCAAGATTGTTTAGGCATGGACTAGGTGAACACATTATGCATATGCTCCCTAAGGACGATTTCATAAATTCGACCCCTTAATCCAAATGATGCATTGCTTCAAACTGAGAAAAAAAATAATTCTCGAAATCAATGAGTAAAACAATTTCTAAGGCATGGCACCCTAAAGTGAGGAGTGCTCCACCTGAAATCCTATGCCATAAATCGAATGGAGACGGTCGTTCCTCAATTCGAGTCTCAGGTTTTTTTTATATACCAAGTTGCAAGTCAGATCCCAAACCATTTCAGGGACTCCTCACCAATTCCTCCTCAGGGCATAAAAACCTAACGGGGCAGCATTTTTAAGTTCCGTGAGATGTTGGAAGATTGTTTAGGCATGGACTAAGTGACCAGATTATCAAGAGGCTCACAATGGACAGTTTCATAAATTGGACCTGTTATTCTTGAGTTTATACTTTAAGGATCTAAAGTATATCGTCAAGGCATCCAAAAATAAAAAGAGTTAAGGAAAAAGAATCAATTAGAAAGGTTAAATCAAAGTTGGTTTCTCAACTGTCTCTGTCTAGATTTCCATTGTTCTTGAATGCTAATTTCTCTCTCAATAACTGCCCATGAACGTTCTAATTCGACTCAGGTGGTTGTTGTTTACAGGATGATGTTAAATAAATTCAAAGTAATGCTAGTTTGGTCCTGTAGGTCGGGTTCTATGTTAGGTTGTCTGTTACTTGGGAGAGTCATGAGGATTGAGATTTTATTAAATTATAAAAAGGTATTAGATATTTTGTTTCTTTAGTTTTGTAGGGTGAAATATAAAAAGAATTTTAGAATTCAAAATAATAGCATAATAATAGTAAAGGTCGTTTCTTGTACTTGAAGTAATTTGAGAGTATTAAAATAAAAACGAAGAAACACTGTTAAAGAAAATGAGGCTTTATTCTTGAAAGAATCTCATGATCATAACAAAAGAAAGGGAGAAAGACAAAATTTCTAATGAATTTTAAGATATTACCATCTGACAAACCTACAGGTCTTGAAGCTACTAGTAGCAGTCATAGAGGAAAAAATGTAAATAATTAGACAGTCAAGTGCATTCCAACCATAGTAGAATTTTGAATTAAACTATAATTGATCATTCATTAGAAAAAACATAGAGCACAAAATATTGAAAAAAAACATTTAAAACAGGGTGAAGGGACAGATAGCTTCAAGGGGACAGGATTCAGAATCTCATCTGCATCATTTATATTATTTCAAATCAGTAAACTTTAATACAATTGGCTCCCAAAAATGAAAAGCCTTTTCTTAGTCTTGTGAAAATATATTTATACATCATCACCCAACATTTTTCCCATTGGTGATTAATTAACTTCTTAAGACTAACGGTTACATGAGTGAACAATATCAAACCGTTTACATTTCTATTCTAACTGCTTTATTACTCCAATGATGAAAATCTTAAAAAAGTATTTCACGTTTGCGTTGATGAGGCCGCTTCTTCTCTTTTTAGATAATCGATGCATTTTCCCAGGAGGTGTACCAATACTGCAGGAGCATCTAGAATATCTTTTGCCTGGTAGATGGTCTTCAACTATCTTCCCTGTGAACTCAATAGCTTGTAACTTTAAATTTGGTCTCACCATCCATTTATTTATCTATGTAACATATATTATCTTCACCTGTGAGATTTCTATCTGAATTCCTTCCAGATCTTCCTTGAATTTTAATTGATGTTTACCAATACTAATTTCTCCTAATAATCCAGGACAATCATCTATTTCGATATTTAAAGAAGCCTTATCTAGGAGATCAAAAATTGCTTGACAATCATCATTAACCTCATTGGTTATCTTTTTGTTTTCGGCGAGGCTTGCCTCCCAAACCTTGAGTATTATATCTCCTTTAATCTATTCTGAAACAAATAACTTATGAGTCTTTCCAATTTATTCTTTTGCTGAAAGAGTTACTGGCTTTTGAAAAGTGGTTCTGGCTACTTTTGTCTCTCTTTCCTTTAGGAGAATATTCTCCAAGGATATGCTTGTTTCCTGAAAATAAGTTTGAATAATTTCTAACTTAGAGATCAATCTCTATTGCTCTTTTTCTATTTTTGCATGAATTTAAAAAGCCTGGGCTTGGAAAGCTTCCATTTCTACCACTTGGTTTTGAATTGAACTCATCTCATTCCGTAAAACTTGTTCTTGAGTGGCCTGTATTTTCCAATTTGCTTCCTGTAAGATTTCTTTCATTTGTTGAATCTCTTGAATGCCATTTAATCTAGCTTGTTCTAGACCCTTTTTTATTTACCAACTGATATTTCTTTCAGTCTCTTTCAATTTACCCTCTAGCTGAGCTATTATTTGGTCTTTCTGTTCCAACATAGTTGTCAAACTACCCATAGAATATAAATTCATCGATGTTAAAGCTCCCATCATGCCTGCTATATCAGTAGCAAATTCTCCCTCTTTAATTTTCTTTCCATCTATAATGACCCTATGATTTTTAACCATCATATCTCCTCTTGCTTGAACTTCTTTTTTTAGGATTGCCTTTCTATTTTTACTGAAAAAATAATCGGATGAAGGAATCTCATCCCTAGAAATTGGCTCAAGATCACTAACATACAGAGCTCCCTCGTGGGGGTTTCCATAAGTAGACTGCAATGGAGTCAAGAAAGTAATAGGACTTCCAAGTTTTGTCGATGTTGTTCCTCCTATCTTTTCGGGAACATCCTCAGGAATTTCTGGGGATGTTTCTAGCTCCTTTCTCTTCCCTGCCTCTGATTCTTTTGTTTGGGGAATTTCTGTGTCTTGTGAAGGTATTTCAGTCTCCTTCATCTTTCCTTTTGTATTTTCTTTATCCTGTATATTTTTTTCAAAGCTTGGGGGAGGCCCTTCTTACTCTAGAGGTGGGGTCATAGATTCACCCTACAAACTCTTTGGTAAACAACATCGCCTATGGCTCTGGAATGACATGAAAAAAATATGTGAGTGAGGTGGCATGGCCTATACCCTCTTCAATACCTCTTCATAGGATTTAACTTCCTTGAATATTTCATCATAAACAGATGTTTCATGCTCATAAGATTTTAAATTACAATGCATCAAATGTCTGCTTACTAATTGATAGGGTCATGCTTTCTGTGCTCAATATCTACCAATTTTATTTCTTCTAGTGATTCAACCTCCACTTTAGAATGGCCTAGATTCAGTAATGAAAATTTCCTGATATGTACAGGGAAAGTTGGCCATGACTTCTTTTGAGCTGCCTTTAGCTCTAATCCAATGCCGCCTTTTACTATCTGGTGGGTTGCCTCTCTACACACCAATCTATCTGGTAGAAATTTAGGGAGTGCATGAGGGGGGATAGAACAACCATAAACCCTAATGTAGGAGAAATTCTTGTCAATAAACTAGTCGACTATTGCTTTGATATTTTCCGTGACTGTATCAGAAATGTGAGTAGGTTTTCATCCATAAAACATTTTGTGCATCGAAATTATAACAAAATGACAAATTTCATAAAATGCGTCCTTAGCATTTTCTTCCCAAAGTTCTTAATGATATTCATGAATGGGTTATGGACATGTTATGTTCCAACTCCAATTCATCAAATGAAAAGGAGTCACATAGCAGATTGTGTCCATAATGTACACTGACATGTAAAAGGCCACTGGTTGACCTTTACATTTTGCAACTCTGTAGTTCGAGATTTCTTGTGCTAGGTTATCTAACAAAATATTACTCCATTTAAAAGCATATCCTTCTGAAGCTTCTTCTAAAAAGGGCACCCAATCTGCATGAAAATGGCAGGGTTCCTTTCTCCTGAAAAGTCTACACAACATAATGGCTACATAGACCATGTATTCATTCAAATATGTTGTAGCATAAACCCCATGGGTATTGTCCCTAAAATTTGATGGATATCTCCACCAGTCTCTAATTATATCAGGAAAAGTTTGGTCTGCCTCAGTACACTCTTTCCTTTGAAATTCAGCTAAAAACTCATCATTAAAAGTGTACTTAGGATTTGGTGAAAGCTTATACATACTTGTATATGTTCTGTCCTGAATGAGCCGACAATGACTCCTTGATCATTTAAGATGCCCCTCATCAAAATATCGATCTTTTCCAGGGCCCAACTGATCATATCATTGTACGCCACAAGACGAGGGCGCGCCATGATCTTATGAAGCTCAGATTTTGCTATGTCCCGAAAGTTATTCTCAGAATCAGTATGAGAATTCTTGAATTCATATTCCATGAGTTCAGATATTTGAGTCCAAGATTTAATTGAGTCTATAGAATGCGTAGTGTCAGATATGATATCTCCTTCCTGTGTATCCTCACTCTTCTTCGACACTTTCTTTGGTGCCATGACTTTAAGTTAGATGGAAAATCTGTTCACAAAAATGGAGTATTTGAGTTTGGCTTAATATGTCTTGTTCCTGATAGTATGAAATAGAAAATGTTGTGATATATAGACCTTCAAACTCTCTTTTAATTCATTTAACGATATAGGTATTGACACAGCTGACAAGAATTTAGTACATTGAATGCAATGGATATTTTACCACGATACGCATTAGTGTCAGATATCATCAGCTATCCTTTATTTAAGTGGCCTTATCTTGGCATTTTTGAATTCAAAAATCAGAACATTTCATTCAATCGGAAACCGAAACGTGAACAAAAACTAAAAAGATCAATTATGATTAATCATGCTTTCAAATAGAGTCAATTTAGACTAATTACAGATTAAGAGTCAAGACTTCATGTTTCAGGAATGGAGTTGACAAGAGGTATGTTATTACTGAATCCCAATCTCTGAAATCACGAAATCATGACAAGATTAATTAAGACTTAAATTAGTTCTAGAAAAATAATTGATCGGTATTAAGCGTTTCACGATTTCGGGGATCATGTTGACAGGAAGTACGTCATCAATGAATCCAAATTTCCGAAGTTGAAAAATCACGACTTGTTTAAATTAGGACTTAAATCCATCTTAGTTAACTAACTGTTGGAAGCCAATTCAATTTTTCCTATTGTCCTATAAGTTGCCTACACCTATGTCTTTTGAACTTCAAATCGTCGTCGCATTATTCAAATAGACGATGTTTTCATTTCTTGCGACACTTATAAATTGGTCTCCATTTAGTTTTCACGACTGTAAGTGTGAAAACTCTCCCATCGTTATTTGAATTGTCATGATATTTTTTTTGTGGCCCTTACCTTTGGATTATTATTATGTGGCTAAAAGGATTTTCAAACTATGCCTATTTTCCTATTCTTATATTGGTTGCATAACTTGATTTTATTGGTAAGGCATTGAGCATGTTGAATTTATATTTTTGGGACTTGCCTAGCAATTGAATTGCATAGGGGTCATGGTTTATTTTGTTTTTATATGATGTGATCCTTATTGTTATAGCTCTTGGCTTGTCGATTTTATAAATATCGATTGTCACAAAACTTTTGATTACACATTTATGCAATGGTGTGTGGTTAGCATTTGGTTTTGATTTCACGTTGAATGACATTGGTTTGAAAAACTATAGTTATTTGCGCATTGGCATATCACTCATCGTTTGGTTGGAATAATGATAAGGTTGTTATGATTGTTTGAACAGAAGATTAATTCGCCGGTTGTACTTGGCCATTAATTTTATGCATGGTGGTGAATAACTCCACCACCCTCGCATGCGCACATTGATGCTTCCCCTTTGATCATTCATTGTTGTTACACCAGACATTTTTCCTCCTGCCCGTTAGTGTATTTAACCCAAAACCTTACTATGTGATCGCTACCATGGCTCCATTCGTGAGCGATGAACCCAATGGTAGCCAGACTTTGTTGATGTTCGACAGTGCCCGCAGTGACATTGAAGAAAATGGGTGGCTTCCGTTTATACAGAAATTTGATGGTTTTAACCTCTGCGTTGCTAGGCAATTCTCCATGACCTTTGATGGCTGTCAAGCCAAGGTTGGTGATGTTCAATTGCAAATTGACGATCAGTTTATCAGCCACGCTATGGGTTTTCCTGTCACTGGACAACGATGGTCCAAGGATTGCAAAGTAGAAGAGGTCCCTTGGACACTGCTCTTCCAGTCACGTAAGGTTAGCTCCTGTGATAAAGGTTTTCCCGTGACCATGCTGAAACAGCGTTGGCATGATTTATTGATGATAATCAAACAGTTTATCACCTGTGAGGGTTGGTATGGGATTTTTTTCTTACACCACCTTCATTTGCTTATGGTTTTCATGGGTTACCGGCTCAATATTCCATATTACTTGCAAAGAAGCCTGTTCAAAATGTCAAAAAAGTACAAGAGGAACCAGGCTGATAGCAACCTCTTTCACTACGGGCTGGTTAAAATGATTGTTGTCTATCATTTGGGGTTACACGGAGACTATTGGAATGATTTCCTTGCTCGCAATGATTATGAGGATTCAAATCCTCCACAGGTTGACAAACCTGTGGTGACTGAGGACAAGGTTGTACCTCCGGTACCCTACAACATCCTTTTACCTAAACCCTTACCCGACTCACCTATCAACCTACACCACTCTGTGACCAAGGATGTCGAGACTGTTAAGCCTGTGGGAAAGAAGCCTAAACCCAAACCTATTGCAAACTCCAAAGGCAAAAAGAATACCTGTCTAATTTCTCGAATGGCGAGGAACAAGCCAAAACCTCCTGTCAACCTTGACCCTATCGTGTTTAGTTAAGACTCCGACTCAGAAGTGGAGCATTTCTTGGCTAGTGAATACCCCTATTCAGAAGATCTGTGTGTCGAACCCTCGTATGACTTCGTGTCGAACCTACCTCCTTGTCTACAAAAGGACCCTAATTACCCAGGCATTAAGATGCCTTGTGAAACCCCCGGTCATTCATCTAAATCCTCTCCTGCTCTGTCAAAATCTACAGTCCCACCCTCTGATCAGTGTAGCTCGTGGTTAGAGAGGTATTATCTTGATGTGCCAATGCTACAGTCGAGAATTCACTCTTTGGAGGACCAAGTTGCACAACTTACTAGTCAAAAGGCTAAATTGCAAGCCACTGATAAGAAACAGAGGACGACAGGTTCCATCTTGTTTAAAAATGTGGATTCAGCTACAGCGGTCATGAATTCTAAGTTGGCATAGTTTGAGCAGCCTTACTGGTATGTTCTATCACTTGTTTATATAACGAATTTGAATTCTTTGAATAGCTCTGATTACAGCTTGGATTTGCTCTGTCACATTATATGCATTATGTACATAGTTTTGTTTTGATTAATGGAATTTCATTTTCCCAGTTTAGTTTTGATTGGATTTTCTTCGATTCGATTGATCATGGTATGGATTTGATTTGTTTGATTTAGCTTAAATTGGATACTCTTCTGTCAATTGAAGTCGTTTGTATCTATTCTAAACACAAGCTGTTTCTCGTATTTCAATTTTAAACACAATCAAGTTTCGATTCAAAATTTGTTATAATGTATACGATATGATTGGCAATAATGGTTAACTGTTACGGTTTTATGTTCGATATGATTATCGACCAATTCAAGTACAAGTCAATATGTTTCTGTTAATATGCACCCAAATCGTGAGTAGATACAATTCATAACAGTTATACCCAGCCGATTGATTCGTATTGGTTTATTCCACCATGATTCAGTTTGATTCATATTGCAATGAAGATGTTGTTTAAATTTGATTTGAGGAATGAAAGTGACTATATCCAAGTTCACGATTTGTTTCTATAATTAAACTCAGCCGTGATTTGTTTTGATTATTTTCCCAACTGATAGTTATAACCTCTGTTGATGCTATTAAGATTGCGATCTAGATCTATTTTTCCTGTCTGTTGACTGTGTAAGGATCAATCATGAAATTCGTTGGGTTAATGCTGTTAAGTTTGATTTCATTTGAACATAATCGAAACAGTCTTTCTATCTTCACATTGGATTGAACGATAAGAATCTGTTGTTATATCATTATAGCTATGACAAGTGGAAATTAGTTGTTTTGGATTAGACCATATCACATACAATATCACTCGTTATTGATTTCATTTGGATATGAAACAGTCTTGTTACTGTTTGACCCGTTTTTATGGTAAAAGAAAAACATAGTATTCTTACCCCTGTTTTCGATTGAATCACTTTCGATTTTGTTTAAATTGAATGATAAAATAATTTAAATCATTAGTGATTCATTTTTAATGTTTATTGAAAGAAAATTGGTTTGGATTATTTTAAAGAGATTTGATTTGATTTTTATTTTGATCCTGTATGCTATTTTAGACTAGCTACAGAATCAGATGATTCTGTAGCTAAGTCTGTAAGATTAGATTTTCATTGTTTTGATACTAAAATATCTTTCTAACTTATTTATTTTGGTCTATTGCAGATGAATCCGAAATTGCAGTAGATTTGATAAGCAGTTAGGGGATATTTGAAATATTTTGATGTCATTTAGTTTCCTAGTTTAGTTGATTTTGGGAGTATCTTCCCAGATTATGTAAACTGTTTTGACATTATCCACAGGGAGGTTTTACCCTGTGGAAAGACTTATAAATACCTATCATTTTTGTAATAAGAATCATCCTCATTTGTGGGAGAACAAGGATATGGGATTTTAATACAGACTGAGGTAGAATTTGGTGTTTTGTTACAACTTTAGCTTCTCATTATATCAATATTTTGTTTCATGTTGTGTATATCAATTTGTATCTGGTTAATGACTACTTTATCTATCTTAATCATGTGCATATGATATAATTTTAATCACTGTAATCCATATCGGATTTCTTCCAAGCATTTAAAAAACATAACAATTGCTTAATTCAGTTTGTGAATGGCGGATTTCTCTTCTTCATAAGTTGAATTATTAAGTATAAGTTTTTGCATAACAGGTTTTCCTTATTGCAGAGATTTATAAATCATATAATTGTTATGATTTTTTTGTCTTGCTTGTCATGTAAATAACTCTTAGAGCAGCACAACCTTTCATTTACAAGAAGCTTATGGATTAACCGGTGAGAATTTCCTTCCTCCGACCAGCTTCGAAGTCATCATACACAGGACAAATTAGAAGTGTTTCCAGGTCAGTTTGTCAGTTTTTTAGTATATTTATTAGTAGTTTAATTTAGATATTAGTTTAGTTAGATTTATAGGTAGAATTAGTATATTAGATTGTTTAATTTCAGTAAATATATTAGATCGTTTAATTTCAGTAAGTTTTATTTCTTATTCATAAAATATAAAAAATCAAAAAGATCTCTGGCTGTCTTAGGGCAGAAAGAAAATGAGTTTTATAGATTTTATTCAAATCTGCAAGTTGTAGATATTGTATATTTGTGAATAAGTTGTAATCCAATTAGTAATTAGATATTTAATCTCTGCAGTAGTTTGTTTTAATTAGATTAGTGTATTAGTTTGTTTTTTATTTATTATTAGTTAGTTTAGTTTATTGTATTTAGTTTTAGTTAGTTTAGTTTGTTTTATTTGTTGTAGATAGGTTAGTTAATTTAGATTAGTTTCTTTTCTTTGGTTTTCTTAGGACCTTAGAATAGCCAACGGAGCCGTTAAACCCGTCAGGGTGGTTCATTCCAAATGTCTTGGGTTATTTAGACAACCCCAGACCGGTTCCACTCTCTCAATTGACGAATGAACAATTTCGCCCGTCAACAAATGGTGCTAGAAGGAGGGCCTGAACTTAATTAATGGCATGAGGCAGTCGCAAGACTCCTCCCCCACCTAATCGCACACCTATAGTGACTAGAAGCCATTCAAACGATAATATTTCCCCTCAAACAACAACTACTTCAACCGACGATCCACAGATCACAGTTGAGCCAACAACCCCTAATCCTACAGGTGGTGATATCCAAGAGATCGTTCGTCAATCTCTTATCAAAACACATAGTGCCTTAGCTAGTTTAAGGCGACTAAACTGTCCATGGGGTCAACCTTTGGATTTCTCTGACATCAGTGAACAATTAGGTGACATTAATATCACTATGAATCCTACAGATCCAAACACAAATCCTGTTGTAGGAGTATCTGGGATACCTCCTTCACCACCTCCCTCATCCCCTTCCTCTTCTGGAGGAGATTCCTCTTCTAACGAAGGCAATCCACCTTCTCAGCCTTCCACACCCACTACCCCAATGGAAAATCAGAACAACCATGCTAGACCCTGGTTGGACCAGGATGCTGTAGTTGTACCTGGAGCCCAACACCCTTTACCTAAACACCTAGAGAAATTGCTTCCCAAGTTTGATCCCGATTCAAAACAAATAGCCGAAGATCATATCAAAAAATTTATGTTAGCCATAAGACTCCGTAATGTTGAACATGAAGACGTTGTCTGTAGGTTGTTCCCTTACACTTTTGAGGGTAATGCATCGACTTGGTACTTTGCCCAACAACCCCATACCATAGTGTCGTGGGAAAAGTTTGAGTCATGATTTTTGGAAAATTTCGGAGATGGTAAACCTCCGGAAGTCTTAGTCATGGACATTTCTAGCTTAAAGATGAACCCGAAAGAAAAAGTTAAAGATTTTAATCAAAGATTCTTAACGCTTAAAAATCGAATCCCTACAGATTCTATGCCTGCTGAGAGTCTTGTAATAGCTTACTACACAAAAGCTCTACATCAAAGTATAGCTATTTGGGTTAAACGATCCAAAAAGGCCACGTTGTTAGAAGCCTTCAAGGAGGCTACCCAGATTGGAAAAGACATACTTAGTCTTAAGGACTCTTCTAGCAATGAAACTGAAACTAGTTCTTCTTCCAAAAAGAAGATTCAAATTCTCCCCAGACCCACACAAAGAAAAGCACAACCTGAAAACTCTGATTTGGAAAATTTAACTAAATTTGTTCAAAAACTGTCTAATCAAGTCATAGATTTAAAAAGGTCAATTGAAGAATCTTCCTCGAGTAAAGGACCCTATAAACCCCCTTTTCGAAAGCCTTTTCCTACCAACCGACCTAATCCAAACACCGAGGGCCTTAATCTAGAAAGTTTGCAATGTGCTCTTCAAACAATTCTAGAAGCCCAAGATAACTTGATGCCCCCTGATATTCCTTAGGAGGAGGTTGAACAGGAAACCGTTCAAGAAGAAGAGTCTTCTGCAAACATCTTTGGACATTTCTCGGACAACATATTTCAAGCTAACTTCGAGACTGTTCACCCTTATAACACCAGGAGTAAGTCAACAAATAAGACTTCTACCGAGAACACTGTAACTTCACCTCCAAAGCCATCTAAATCAGCAGAAGCTAAACAGAGCAATGTCAGCCCTAAATTAGATTACGATGTTGTTGAATATCTTAAAAAATTAAGGGCTAACATTTCTATTTATGAGTTATTGAAGTTTCCATTTTTGTTACAGAAGATGTTGCAAAACATTTTAGAGAAAGGTAAGAATGGTAATTCAAATGGTAACAAGGTTGTGCAAAGAAAGGTTCCGCAAAAGACTTCCACAAAAAATAATCCTGATCCTCAAGATAAAGGAAGCCTTCCTGTAGCACCTGTAAATAATGTAAATAATGTAAATAATGTAGATAAAGTAGCATTAGAAATTGCAAGTAAGAAATCACAAGCTACTACTCTTAGTACTCGCAAGAATGTACCACCGTTTCTTTTAACTTTCAAGATTTTCAACAGAAATGTGCATAATTGTATGGTTGACTCAGGAGCATATTTCAATGGGATGCCTTGGTCTGTCTACCAAAAGATTAACACTGAAGTAGAACCATCTTCCTTAAAAATCATACAACTTGATCGAACAGATGTTAAAGTTATAGGTGAACTGAAAAATGTATTAATTAGATTATCGTCTAACCCAAAGGTTCATCAAGTTATTGATATAATTGTGGTGGATATTCTAGAGGTGTATGGTCTATTTTTGAGCAAGGACTGGTCGGAGCAACTACATGGTTAATTTGCAACTGACTGGTCTCATCTATGGCTTCCAAAGAATGGTAAGCCTAATAAGATCAGGGTGAATCATGAGCGTTACCTTAAGTTCACGGTCACAGATTTGAATGACCCTAACGAACCATACACACCTCCTGCAGATTCACCCGAAGTCCAAGGGATGGATACTTTCTTCGGAAATTTCATGGCTGAAGTCTCACCTATCATCAATCCCTAACAACAGTCCGAGATCATAGCATTTGTGCAACCAACAACTTCTATGCAACAGTCTCATGAGCCTGATGGAAATCAAATTTGGTCTCTATATTTCGACGGTTCTAAGTCTAAAGAAGGATCTAGTGTAGGCTACATCATTATTGATCCGACAGGTAATAAGACATTAATGGCTTGTAGACTAGAATTTGAATGTACTAACAATACTGCAGAATATGAGGCTTTACTACAAAGTCTCAGAATTTTTTTGGATATGGACATTCAAAACCTGGTTGTATTTGGCGACTCTGAAATAGTGGTCAGACAAGTAAGGGACTCTATACATTGTCTTTCCCCGCATATCAAAAGTTACCAGGATGAGGTATGGATTTTAATGAATAAAGTTTCTGCTTTCAATATAAATTCCATTCCTAGATTAAATAATGCTGAAGCGGATCTACTAGCTAATGTTGCCTCTAAACTTCTTCCTGTAGAAGGATTATCCCCAAACGCATTCTCCGTCGAGCTGTTGTTTCAACCATCTGTTCCTGACAATATCACAAACTGGAGAGTATTTGACGATGATCAACAGATCATTAAATTTCTGCACATGGAGGAAACCTTTCAAGGCTCGGTGATAGATGAACGCACACACGACGACAATTTGCATGACTTTACGGTAATACCTAATCCGAAATCTCCTGAAGCTCTATCGGACATGGTAAATTTCATACCCAAATCCATAGTTAGATTAGAGAATTTTTATGATTTTGAAGATAAATTTAAAAAGACGGTCAATTGTAAAACCAATAGTTCCTCTTTGTCTTATGAAATAGTCAATTTGGGAACTAGTGAAAATCCTCAGTGCATCAATCTAGGCTTGGGATGTTCTAAACAAGAAAAAGTTGCGTTTGTTAAATTGTTTAAAGAATTTAAGGATGTCTTTGCATGGACTTACGATGATCTTAAAACATTTGATCCTAATATTATACAGCATGTCATCCCGATGAAGCCCCAAACCTTACCCTTCCAACAGAAACTGAGGAAAATGCACCCTAAACTAGAACCGACCGTTCAAAAAGAATTGAATAAAATCCTAAGCGCTAAAATAATCTTTCCTGTTAGGCACACTCAATGGGTTTCCAACCTCATCCCAGTGCGGAAGAAAAATGGGGAAATTTGACTTTGTGTCGATTTTCGAAACCTCAACCAAGCGTCTGACAAAGACAATTATCTTGTCCCACCCATGGAACAGATCTTGCAACAGGTATCTGGTTCTGAGAGGCTATCTTTGCTGGATGGTTTCTCTGGATACAACCAAGTTCTAATGTCTCCACCAGACCAACTAAAAACTACCTTCCGTACCTCGTGGGGCACTTATGCTTATCGTAAAATGCCCTTTGGATCGATTAATGCTGGTGCTACCTTTCAGAGAGCAATGGACATTGCTTTTAGAAGATTAATCAATCACTCCGTCGTAGTTTACTTGGATGATGTCACCATTTATTCTAATAACAAAGATGATCATCTAGCTCACTTACGAGCCGTTCTGCTACGATGTCGTAAATACGGCATCTCCTTGAACCTCAAAAAATCCATCTTTGCAGTAGAACATGGTAAACTACTAGGATTCATTGTGTATAGTGATGGGATGATTATTGACCTCGAGAGGACTCAAGTCATCACCAAAATTCCCCACCTACATCCAAAAAATCCATGCAGTCTTTCCTAGGCCAGATTAATTTCGTGAGAATATTTGTCCCCAGTTTCTCCGAAATGGTCAGGCCTCTACAGAACCTGATTAAGAAAGACACCCGATATCATTGGGGACCCATAGAAAACCAAGCTTTCAATGCTATAAAGAATTCCATAATAGACGCTCCATCTCTCATGATCCCTGACTTCTCTCAATTCTTTACACTCTATACTTTTGCCTCTGATCGTTCCTATGCTGTAGTCCTAACTCAGAAGAATTCCAAGAACAACGAAGTACCCATCGCCTTTATGAGCTCTACTTTCAAAGGTGTTGAACTTAACTACCTAGCGGTCGATCGGCAAGGCTACGCTATTTTCAAAGAAGTTAAGCATTTCCGGTCATATCTTTTGAAGTCAAGGATGAAAGTCATTGTTCTCTACCCTGCCGTTAGGAACTTGTTAGTGCAGAAGGAGTTAGGAGAGAAGAGAGCCAACTGGGTCACCTCCTTGCAGGAGTATGACTTAGAAATTACCCCAGCCCCGATCGTGAGAGGCCAAGGGTTTTGTAAGTTGGTATTTGATTCAAAAACTGAACAGCAAGAAGATAGTGCTACGTCAAACCTAGAACAACGCGATCAAAGTTTAATTTGTTGTGCACAAAACCTCGTTAGTCCCTCGTACGATGATATTAGATTCTGTCTTGAACATGGATCAACACCTCATCACCTTGACCCTGCCAAAAGAAGAGCATTGAGACTAAAATCCACCTCCTTTCATCTAATTAATGGTATACTATTTCGTCAGAACTTTGACGGTGTACTGATGCGTTGTCTTGAAAAAGACGAAGCAAAAAAGGTCTTGCTTGAGTTGCATGCAGGAGAAGCTGGTGGTCACTTCAGTGGTGATACCACTGCTCATAAAGTTCTGAGAGCGAGTTACTACTGGCCTACACTTTTTAGGGACACCCATGCCTTGTGTCGTAAATGTATCATCTGTCAAAAAGCATCAGGGCGGTTGCAAAAACCAGCCTTCCCCTTGCAACCCGTCTCAGTAGATTCTCCTTTCCAGCAATGGGGCCTTGATATCATAGGTCCTATTAACCCTCCCTCCTCACAATGACAAAAGTATATTGTTACAACCATGGATTACTTTACTCGATGGTTCGAAGCCGCTGTGCTAAGAACTGTTAACACAAGTCAGGTGATAACTTTTCTAAACTTGAATATTATCACCCGTTTCGGTATCCCTGATTGTCTAGTCTTTGATAACGCTTCATACTTTTCTTCTCTTGAGATGAGTGAGTTCACTTTGGAGAAAGGAATTAAGCTGAAGTATTTTTCTAGTTACTACCCCCAGGGCAATGTCTTAGCAGAATCAACAAACAAGAACTTAATCAAAATTATCAAGAGAACCGTGGCTGAAAATCACAAGAACTAGCACAATGCACTGTTGAACGCACTATGGGATGATAGGGTAACACCCAAAGCCATTATAGGGAACTCCCCCTTTTTTCTTGTTTATGGAAGAGAAGCTATTCTGCCACCTCACATTCTTCTTCCTTCACTTCAGTTGTCACAAAAGGTCCAAGAATAAGATTGTCCTCCTTTAGAAAGCCGCTTTAACGCTTTGATGAAGTTAGAAGAAGTAAGAGCCCAAGCTAAGCGTAAGTTATATCAACATCAACAATTGATTAAAGGATGGTTCGATTCTAATTCTGCTTCTGATAGGAATTTTGAAGTAGGCGATCTCGTCTTAAAGTGGTACAAACCACACGAAGGAAAGGGTGAGCACACCAAGTTTCAAAACTTATGGCTTGGGCCATTTTTAATTGCTGAAAAGTTGGGTCCTAGTTCCTTTCGATTACATAATCTTGAAGGGCATCTTGACACCTATCCGGTGAATGGTCAAGCCCTAAAAAGATACTTTGCTTGATAATTACCCTTGTATTATTATGTAAATATTTCGTTTTGTTTACATTGTTTGTTTACTTTCTGTTTTCGTTTTGATTTGAATTGATCAGTTTTTGTGTTTTTTTTTAAAAATACGCATACCTGTATACTGAACCATTCAGAAAAAGACCATAGAAAAGTTTCTTCGCTGAAATAACTTCTGAAAGTTTGTACAAACATCAGTGATATTTGATATCTACGTTGGAAAATTTTGGTGTTTGAAAGAATTTTACTAATTTCAATCTCTGAGCAAAGTTTGTCATGATCATCTATTATCTTTTTACGCTGTCCCTTTTCCGTAAAGGAATGACTCAAAAAGGATGTCTCCCTTTCATAGAAATTGTTTTAGAAATAAAACATCTCTGGAACTGAATAAAGGACAGTGCTAAAAATTATGATGAGGTCTGAAAAAATATGTTAAATTATTAAAATTTTCAGTGTCACCCCGCTCAGCTATATATCTACAAAAGAAAAACAAAATAAAATATGAAAAAGAGTTGTGGGAAGTGCTTGTAAACCCGACGGGATGTTGAATAGGTCTGCTAGCAGCGGGTAAATGTAAGCATGGCGCCAAGACAACTTCGTCGGGGTACTGAACAGGCCCGCTGGCAACGAAGCAATGTCGGGTACATGAAAATCTGTAAAAAATATGACAAACCTCTTTAATGTCCTTTATTCTGATCCAGAACTTCTTGACAGGATACAGATGTCAGAGTGGGTTAAATGGCAACCCTGTCGAGGCTATGGACGCCTGCTGGCAGCAGTGGCCATGCCAACAGTATTGAATATTTTATCATTAATATCGTGACTTACTGATCTTGAGATGGTTATTAGTTTTCATCTTTTAAAACAATGCTGGAAAAGATGGTAAATGATGATGTTTGTACGATTTTCTGGTCGTTGTTTTTGAGTTGAAATTTTCTGTGCTAATCTGAATTTATTTCTTTTGACAGAAATAACTGCTTCTGCCAGTGTGTTTCCATTGTTGGCAACCAATTCAATTTTTCCTATTGTCCTATAAGCTTCCTACACCTATGTCTTTTGAACTTCAAATCGTCGTCGCATTATTCAAATAGACGATGTTTTCATTTCTTGCGACACTTATAAATTGGTCTCCATTTAGTTTTCACAACTGTAAGCGTGAAAAATCTCCCATCGTTATTTGAACTGTCATGATCTTTTTTTTGTGGCCCTTACCTTTGGATTATTATTATGTGGCTAAAAGGATTTTCAAACTATGCCTACTTTCCTATTCTTATATTGGTTGAATAACTTGATTTTATTGGTAAGGCATTGAGCATGTTGAATTTATATTTTTGGGACTTGCCTAGCAATTGAATTGCATGGGGGTCATGGTTTATTTTGTTTTTATATGATGTGATCCTTATTGTTATAGCTCTTGTCTTGTCGATTTTATAAATATCGATTGTCACAAAACTTTTGATTACACATTTATGCAATGGCACGTGGTTAGAATTTAGTTTTGATTTCACGTTGAATGACATTGGTTTGAAAAACTATAGTTATTTGCGCATTGGCATATCACTCATCGTTTGGTTGGACGAATGATATGGTTGTTATGATTGTTTGAACAGAGGATTAATTCGCCGGTTGTACTTGGCCATTACTTTTATGCATGGCAGTGAATAACTCCACCACCCTCACATGTGCACATTAATGCTTCCCCTTTGATCATTCATTGCTGTTACACCGGACATTTTTCCTCCTGTGCATTAGTGTATTCAACCCGAACGCTTACCATGTGATCGCTACCATGGATCCAGTTGTGAGGGCTGAACCCAATGGTAGCCAGACTTTGTTGATGTTCAACAGTGCCCACAGTGACCTTGAAGAAAATGGGTGGCTTCTGTTTATACAGAAATTTGATGGTTTTAACCTCTGTGTTGCTAGGCAATTTGCCATGACCTTTGATGTCTTTCTAGCCAAGGTTGGCGATGTTCAATTGAAAATTGACGAGTATTTTATCAGCCACGCTACGGGTTTGCATGTCATTGGACAACGATGGTCCAAGAATTGCAAAGTAGAAGAGGTCCCTTGGACATTTCTCTTCCAGTCACGTAAGGTTAGCTCCTGTGATAAAGGTTTTCCCGTGACCATGCTAAAACAGTGTTGGCATGATTTGCTGATGATAATCAAATAGTTTATCACCTGCGAGGATCAGTATGGGTTTGTTTTCTTACACCACCATCATTTTCTTATGGTTTTCATGGGTTACCAACTCAATATGCCATATTACTTGCAAAGAAGCCTTTTCAAAATGTCAAAAGAGTACAAGAGGAACCAGGCTGATAACAACCTCTTTCACTATGGGCTGGTTAAAATGATTGTTGTCTGTCATTTGGGGTTACACGGAGATTTTTGGAATGATTTCCTTGCTCGCAATGATTATGAGGATTCAAATCCTCCACAGGTTGACAAACCTGTGGTGACCGAGGACAAGGTTGTACCTTCGGTACCCTATAACATCCTTTTACCTAAACCCTTACCCGACTCACCTATCAACCTACACCACTCTGTGACCAAGGATGTCAAGACTGTTAAGTCTATGGGTAAGAAGCATAAAGCCAAACCTACTGCAAACGCCAAAGGAAAAAAGAATTCCCGTCTAATTTCTGAGATGACGAGGAACAAGCCAAAACCTCCTGTCAACCTTGACCCTATCGTGTTGAGTGAAGACTCCGACCCAGAAGTGGAGCATTTCTTGGCTAGTGAATACCCCTATTTAGAAGGTCTGTGTGTCGAACCCTCGTATGACTTCGTGTCGAACCTACCTCCCTGTCTACAAAACGACCCTAATTACCCAGGCATTAAGATGCCTTGTGAAACCCCCGGTCATTCATATAAACCCTCTCCTTCTCTGTCGAAATATACAGTGCCACCCTGTGATCAGTGTAGCTCGTGGTTAGAGAGGTATTATCTTGATGTTCCAATGCTACAGTCGAGAATTCACTCTTTGGAGGACCAAGTTTCATGGCTTACTAGTCAAAAGGCTAAATTGCAAGCCACTGATAAGAAACAGAGGACGATAGGTTCCATCTTGTTTAAAAATGTGGAGTCAGCTACAACGGTCGTGAATTCTAAGTTGGCATAGTTTGAGAAACCTTACTGGTATGTTCTATCACTTGTTTATATAACAAATTTGAATTCTTTGAATAGCTCTGATTACAACTTGGATTTGCTCTGTCACATTATATGCATTATGTTCATAGTTTTGTTTTGATTAATGGAATTTCATTTTCCCAGTTTAGCTTTGATTGGATTTTCTTCAATTCAATTGATCATGGTATGGATTTGATTGGTTTGATTTAGATTAAATTGGATACTCTGCTGTCAATTGAAGTCGTTTGTATCTATTCTAAACACAAGTTGTTTCTCGTATTTCAATTTTAAACACAATCAAGTTTCGATTCGAAATTGGTTATAATATATATGATATGATTGGCAATAATTGTTAAATGTTACAGTTTTATGTTCCATATGATTTTCGAACAATTCGAGTACAAGTCAATATGTTTCTGTTAATATGCACCCAAATCGTGAGTAGATATGATTCATAACAGTTATACCCAGCCGGTTGATTTGCATTGGTTTACTCCACCATGATTCAGTTTGATTCATATTGCAATGAAGATGTTGTTTAAATTTGATTTGAGGAACGAAAGTGACTATATCCAGGTTCATGATTTGTTTCTATAATTAAACTCAGCCGTGATTTGTTTTGATTATTTTCCCAGCTGATAATTATAACCTCTATTGATGCTATTAAGATTGCGATCTAGATCTATTTTTCCTATCTGTTGACTGTGTAAGGATCAATCACGAAATTTGTTGGGTTAATGCTGTTAAGTTTGATTTCATTTGAACATAATCGAAACAGTCTTTCTATCTTCACATTGGATTGAATGATAAGAATCTGTTGTTATATCATTATAGATATGGCAAGTGGAAATTAGTTGTGTTGGATTAGACCATATCACATATGATATCACTCGTTATTGATTTCATTTGGATATGAAACAGTCTTGTTACTGTTTGACCCGTTTTTATGGTAAAAGAAAAACAGAGTATTCTTACCCTGTTTTCGATTGAATCACTTTCGATTTTGTTTAATTTGAATGATAAAATCATTTAAATCATTAGTGATTCATTTTTAATGTTTATTGAAAGAAAATTGGATTGGATTATTTTAAAGAGATTTGATTTGATTTTTATTTTGATCCTGTATGCTATTTTAGACTAGCTACAGAATCAGATGATTCTGTAGCTAAGTCTGTAAGATTAGATTTTCATTGTTTTGATACTAAAATATCTTTCTAACTTATTGATTTTGGTCTATTGCAGATGAATTCAAAATTGGAGTGGATTTGATAAGCAGTTAGGGGATATTTGAAATATTCTGATGTCATTTAGTTTCCTAGTTTAGTTGATTTTGGGAGTATCTTCCCAGATTATGTAAATTGTTTTGACATTATCCACAGGGAGGTTTTACCCTGTGGAAAGACTTATAAATACCTATCATTTTTGTAATAAGAATCATCCTCATTCGTAGGAGAACAAGGATATGGGATTTTAATACAGACTGAGGCAGAATTTGGTGTTTTGTTACAGCTTTAGCTTCTCATTATATCAATATTTTGTTTCATGTTGTGTATATCAATTTGTATCTGGTTAATGACTACTTTAGCTATATTAATCATGTGCATATGATATAATTTTAATCATTGTAATCCATATCTGATTTCTTCCAAGAATTTAAAAAACATAGAAATTGCTTAATTCAGTTTGTGAATGGTAGATTTCTCTTCTTCATAAGTTGAATTATTAAGTATAAGTTTTTGCATAATAGGTTTCCCTTATTGCAGAGATTTATAAATCATATAATTGTTATGATTTTTTTGTCTTGTTTGTCCTATAAATAACTCAAAGAGTAGCACAACCTTTCGTTTACGAGAAGCTTATGGATTAACCGGTGCGATTTTCCTTCCTCTGACCAGCTTCGAAGTCATCATACATAGGACAAATTAAGAGCATTTCCAGGTCAGTTTGTCATTTGTTTAGTATATTTATTAGTAGTTTAATTTAGATATTAGTTTAGTTAGATTTATAGGTAGAATTAGTATATTAGATTGTTTAATTTCAGTAAGTTTTATTTCTTATTCATAAAATATAAAAAATATAAAAGATCTCTAGCTGTCTTAGGGCAGAAAGCAAATGAGTTTTACAGATTTTATTCAAATCTGCAAGTTGTAGATATTGTATATTTGTGAATAAGTTGTAATCCAATTAGTAATTAGATATTTAATTGCTGCAGTTAGTGTAATAGTAATTAGTAGATTGTATATAATAGTTAGAATAGTTTGTATTTAATTTTAGTTTAATTTAGTAGTTTGTTTTAATTAGATTAGTGTACTAGTTTGTTTTTTATTTATTATTAGTTAGTTTAGTTTATTGTATTTAGTTTTAGTTAGTTTAGTTTTTTTTATTTGTTGTAGATAGATTAGTTAATTTAGATTAGTTTCTTTTATTTGGTTTTCTTAGGACCTTAGAACGGCCAACAATGTCGTTAAACCCGTCAGGGTGGTTCATTCCAAACGGCTTGGGTTATTTAGACAACCCCGGACCGGTTCCACTCTCTCAATTGACAGACAGACAATTTTTCCCGTCAACACTAACTAATTAGGGTTGAGGACAAAACATGGTTATTTCAGTTTAACACAAATTATGGGTCGGGATTTCATGATTCGGGATTTCGGGGATCGTGTTGACAAGAGATATGTTATAACTGAACCCTGAATCCCGAAATCATGATATGATTAACTTAAGAATTAAAATTGTGTTAGCAAATTAATTAATCAGAATTTGAACTAACTCTCATTCTTTCGGGAAATCGGGGATCGGGATTTTGTGATTCAATATGTTATGAAACATATGTTCTCAGCAAACCCCGAATCCCAAAAACTTTTTTTTTAAGTTAATCTTAACTCTATTAGATTTAAAAGCATATCATGATTAAAATAACTTTATAGAAAATGTGTCGGGATTCTTATAACATTTTAGGTTTTTCACCTTTTATTATTATTATAATTTAAATATGTCGAGGTTTCGGTACTGGCCCTTTGGAAAATAAAGTGAGGGTTGTACTTCTTAAAAAGCCAAAACCCGAAAAAGGAAAATTTGGGTCTTAGGGACAAAAATTTTAAATTTTGTTTCAACATAGGCTCCAATTGGGGACCTATTCTCCTTGTGGGACAAGGAGAACATGTAGACTTAGTGCCTTAATTGGGTTAATGGAGTCAAGGGTTTATCTCTGCTGAAAATGCTAAGGAAGGGGCTATAGAGGAAAAAGACATTTGATCCTTATTTCTGAAAATCTTTTCAAAACTCTCATTTGTTGTAACTCAGTTATAGTCCCATTCACGATCTTCTTCTTCTCATTAATGAAATTATGTTAGAGTTAATATGATCAAGACAATCCTAGGAAACCCAACAGATTTTGTGGCTTTCAGCTTGCATCAAACGAAGCAAAATTCATATTTTTAATTGGGGAGCCCTATCTGGATTTGGGATGCAGATCCGGTTTTGAAAAAACTAGTAACTATAGTAGAGTGATATTAAGTATGACAACCTTACAGATACCTCAGATATTGCTTCACTACCAGCGAGCCTGTTCAGTACCCTGGTGAAGTTATCTATCCCTTTTTACTGAATTTCCTTTCACCACTTCGAATCCTAATTATGCATTTAACCTTAGATATTGCTTCATTGCGAGTGGGCCTGTTCAGTACCCTAGTGAAGTTATCTGTCTCTTTTTTACTAAGATGAGGGAAATCATTTAAACGAATTTCCTTTCATCATCTTTTGGACTACATGGGGGCAATCAAATATGAATTTCCTTTCACCATCTATCTTATATTTTACTTTTTGAATACAAAGTGGGGGCAATTAGTGGTACTTAATATACCAGGAATGGTATCTGTGTAAAAATTGCAGTGGAGGTTTGTCAACTTGTTTTGATTACTCTATACCAAACTTCTCTTAACTTTGAAAACACCTTAGTCCACAGAGAAAAAGGGGAAGATTAATTTCAGGGGTCTTCCTTCGAGAAAGATTAAAACCTTAGAAAATTGTGAAGAAACCTAGGAGAGTCAGAATTGGCCTAAGCATAACTTTGTTTAGTCGGAGAGTTAGGAGTTATGAGTGTTGGTCTACCTTTTAAGAATTATTTTTTAGCTTCAAAAGTTAAGATGTAATCTGTTCTCCCTCTGTGGGAAACCCATAAATATATTTGGTCTTATATGAAGTCCAAACCGAGGGGAGGAGGGGCCGACGGAGAAAATACTTGGAAATTGAAAAAGAAGCAGGGTTCATGAATTAAAACTGACTCTTAGAAGTCTTTCTCAGATATACTTTTCCCTCCCCCCTTTTTTTTTAATTACTTCTTATCTTCATTTAGGTGAAAATCTTAGGATCTAAAGTGAGAAATCATTCTTTAGTGACATATCACACTTATGAGACAATCATCGTTCTTTAAAAAACCTTTTTTTGAAGAATAGACTTCTCTGGAATTCATACCCTCGCCTTACCATTTTTGTTTTCTTTTGAAATAACAGAAAATCTTTTCCATCACCTATTTTCAACGAATTTATCTTCCGTTATAAGGCTGTTTGTTTACTACTTTCACTTGTCAGGATGCTAGCCAGAATTCTGTAAGGGAACATAATGAAGAGTATTAGGG
>JASDQU010013842.1:23392-50605 GCA_032191745.1 Picea mariana | reverse complement strand
ATTCCATATAGTGTTTTAAATAACGCCTGTTGACAGGGGCATTCAGGATTTTACCATCCAAATTTTCTAGCAGAAACAAATTTTTTCCTTCATGAGATGCAACCTTGAATGGTCTGTACCAGATGTGATTGAATTTACCATTTTTTCCCGAGTCCTCCTTCTTGGCATCCCATTTTAAAACCAAGTCTCAGGGGAGAAAATCCCTGTCTTTGGCCTTACGATTGATTAGCACTTTCATGTCATCCTGGTATTTCTGCAGCCTTTCATCCACTTTGGCCCTGTGCTGTTGGACTTCAATCAACTGATTTATCCTTCTTGTGATATGATTTGGTTCTTCCTTCTCATCTTTCCAAATTTTCATTATGGGAAGCACTAGATTTATAGGTAACACTACATTGGTCTCGTACACCATTTGGAAAAGAGAAGTGTTGATAGACTTTTTCGTGCCTATCTAATTTTCCCACAGGGCGTATTTAAAATGCACATGCTAAGATTTTTTATTTTCTCTTATCACTTTATTAATTATACTGATTAATCTCTTGTTTGAAGATTCAACCAGACCATTTCCCTGAGGGTAGTATGTCGTGGAGTGACCAAGCACAATATTATATTTTTGGAAAAAACTGACCATAGCCATAGATTTAAAATCCTGTGTGTTATCTATGACTATCTTTCTAGGACAGCCAAACCTAGAAAAAATATTTTCTTCTAAGAAATCTATTACCACTGAATCAGTAGCCCTTCTAGTTGGGATAGCTTCCACCCATTTGGTGAAGTAGTCTATAGCGGTCAGGATCCATCTGTGTTGAGTGCTAGAATGAGGATTAATTTTGCCTATGAAATCTAATCCCCATTGCTGGAAAGGTGCTTATGTTTTGATCAGAACCAATGGCATTGCTGGGAGTTTATGTTTGCCTGCGAAAAATTGGCAAGGGTTGCAAGCTCAGACTTTGGAGTTGACGTCTGGGAAAAGTTTGAGCCAGTAATACCCTGCTCTGAGGATCTTATAACCCATAGACCTCTAGGCATGGTGTCCTCCACACACTCCTTTGTGAAATTGGTTTATGACATTTTATGTTTTTGATTCGACCAGACAGACCAAGAGGAAGCCAAGCGGATCCTTCCAATACAATTGTCCTTCAGATATACAGTACTTGACTGCATGCAACTTCAACGTTCTAGCTTTGGATGGAGGTAAGTCGGTTGGGCACTTCAAGGTTAACAAGTAGGACATTATGTCTTTATACCAGTTTGATGAAACAAATTTTTCTTCGATTGTAATTTCAGTTATTTGTTCATCAAGTTCATTCATGTCCACACACTCTTTTTCTTCCTGTGAGTCATTCATTCCGAGAGATCTGAAATTGGATTCAGCTAAGAGTTTAGCCAAACCTTTCCCCTTTAATAGCTTTCTTGGTTTTATCTCCAAGTTGAATTCTTGAATTTTGGCAATCCATCGACCTCTTTTTCCATCACTATCTGAATGAACCAAAATATCTTTCACAGAGCTAGTGGGTACGTAAGAAATTACCTTAGAATGCAACACATATGTTCTGAAATCCTTTAGCACCTTCACCATAGCATACGCTTTTTATTCCATTATATTATATCTGATTTCGACATCTCAAAGACTTTTGCTAAAAAAGGCTATCGATCGCTCGAAACCTTCTTCATTCTTCTGGAGGAGTACCGCGACAAGTGTGTGTTCGGAGGCGAACTAGAAAATAAGGAAATACTTTAGGTAATCAGGGCTTGCTAGTACGGGTGCCTCTCTTATTACCTTCTTGATATGTGAAAAATATCCTTTGGCTTCTACTTTCCATCTTACTTTTTTGTTTTTCTTCAGCATATCTGTGATCAATCTCACAATTTCAGCAAAATTTGGGACAAACCTCCTCAAAAAAATTATTTTTCCTAAGAATGATTGAATCTCTTTTACATTCCTAGGATTATTTATTGTGTCTATAGCTTCAACTCTTTTAGGGTCAATTCTAATTCCATCTTGAGACACAACATGTCCCAAGAGTTTACCTTCTTGCATAGCAAAGTGAGATTTTTTGGGATTTAAGGACAAACCAAACTTGCGGCATTTCTCAAACATATGCTTGAGATGTATCAGATGATCTTCGTCAGATTTAGAAAAAATGGTTAGATCATCTAGATAGATAACTACAAACTTGTCCCTTTCACCAATGAAAGTGATATCGATAGCACGTTGGAAGGTGGCACCTGCATTCATTAAACCAAAAGGCATCTTATCATACATAAATGTACCCCAAGGGGTGGTGAACGATGTCTTTTCTTTATCATGTTCACTGACAACAATTTGATTGTATCCCGAAAACCCATCAATCATCGACATCCTATTTTCTCCCACTACTTTTTCTAAAACGTGATCCATTTTGGGTAGGGGGTAATTATCTTTGAGAGAGGACTTATTTAGATTTTTGAAATTGACACACTGTCTAATTTCCCCATTTTTCTTCCTAACCGGGACTAGGTTTGCTAACTAATCTGAATATCTCAGAGGTACAATTATCTTTGCATCCAGGAGTTTTTTAACTTCCTTTTCAATCACAGGCAATAAAATGGGATTGATTTGTCTGAGATTTGTCTAAAAGGTTTGACACCAGGCTTTAGGGGTATCTCATGTTCAATCACAGAGGTGTCATAGGTTCTCATCTCTTCATACGACCACACGAAAACATATTTGTACTTTCTAAGAAACTCCGCGTATTTATTTTTGGTTTCTGTAGACAAATATTTGGATAGTTTCACCATCCGAGGGTTTTCTTCAGTACCTATGTCACAGTCCTCAACCTCTTCAAGTTGGGGCTGTAAGGTGGATTTTGAAGGAATATCATTTTGATTGAATAATATTTCCAAGGGAATCAGGCCCTTGGGAATCTGGTTATTCTTAAGAGCAAGCATTCAATGATTCGTGATTTTATCATGGAACTCTTTAGAATCCTACCCTTCTTGCATGATCCAAATGGGATCATTTTGATTTTCCTGATCAACATGTGTTTCAATGAACTCATCTATTGATTCTAAAAATTTGCATAGATGTTCATCATCTTCAAAGACTTGTGAATGTTGTATGTTATTTAGAATGGAAGGTCTATGCCTCATTTGTATGTGGTACTTAAGATTAAATGTGTTGGGAGGTGTGAAAGTCAAGGTTTCTTTGGCTAACGTATCGGTCTGTTGATTTTCATCCCTTGGATTGAAATGGACATTCAGAAAGGAGAAGAAATTTTTGATCAGATCCCAGATGCAATTCCTGTAGGCCCTCAACCTAGGATGTTTATCCTGGTACTTTCATTTTACCTATTTTATAATTAGCTCGACATCACCAAAGACTTCGAGGATTTTTATTTTCATTCTCCTAGTGTCTTCTAACCCTAACACTAAAGCTTCGTACTCACATACATTGTTTTTGCAATCCACATTCCATTGTAGCCTATAGGAAAAGGGAATTACAAATTTATCATCAGGAGCCACAAGGAGTACCCCTATCTAGCTCCAAGGTAAGATGAAGTGTCGTCAAAATACATCTTCCATACACCAGTGGTATATACATTTTTTTTTATTTTTTCTTCTGTACAACTTTCATCTATATCTACCTCAAAATCATCGTCGATATATAAGATGAAATTTCCTAAATATTGGTCAGCAATATATACAGGGTGTTTATTTGGCTTAAGGGGATCACCTATCATGAAGGCCAACCTAGTTTCTCTGTAAAGACGTGTGTATTGTCCTCCAAAAACTGGAATCATAGCGTATGTCATGTCAAGCTGGAGAGATCCTCCAAGCTTGGCACCCCATGACCTAGATAACAATGTACCATATTTCGGAGGGATATCTATGACTACTACATCCATAAGAATTATTTTCGCAGGTACTTGTGCCAGACCTACCACCAGGTCTTTAATCATGCCTATGCATTTGACGTTTCTTGAATCGAATGAATATAAGTCTCCATATGGGCTTGCGATTTCAATACCTAGCTTCTCCATAATGGCCTTTGGCATCACATTATGAGATGCTCCAGAATCTGGCATACAATTATGGAGTAGGTGATCGAACAAGGTTAACATTATATAAAAGGGGGCTACAGTGTCTCTCGCACCTTCGAAATCCAGACCAAAAATTATGTTTGGCTTGTCATCTTCTAAGTTGATGACATCGTCTTGACTTTCGTCTTATAAAAAGATAATCATCTTGGCAATTTGTTTTCTATATATGGGATTTCTAGCTAGTTCAACAAGTGGGATAGAGATTTTAATTTTATTTATTTCATTTTCTAGACTAAAATTTCCCGAGGCTTTGTCGCTCTCCATGTTGGGAGCTTCAATTCCTTTCTTTTCATATTTTCTTTGTGGTGCAGACTTGTTTTCATTCATAGGGGCCTGTGTTTTCATGGTGAGTGTTCCTACTGGCTTAGACATGATAGGTTGAGTGTCAGCGAAATGAGTTTTTAGAGTCTCTTGGTCAGCAACCTTTGGAGCTGGTTTGTCAGTTTCGCCCCTAGGCAAGATCTTTTTTGTTGGGACGGTAGGAAGAATCTTATTCCTAGGTCTTAAATTATGTTTCTCATGTAGTTAAGCTATAATATCATATGCAATACCCTGGTATGCCAAATCTTCAGACGTATCATTGCTAACATCATCTTCTGAACTAATTTCTTTATTTAAGGGATTTTCGTAATCTTGTCTCGATAAATAAGGTGATTTGTTATCGTCGCCAAGATTATTAATATTCTCATAAAACTCTTAAAAGTCTTCTAGATATTCCTCTCCAATGAAGTTTTCACTTTTGAAGGGGGTTGGGATTTTTTGATCTTCATTTTTAATTGCTTTGTGTGGGACTTGAGGATCGGGATTCCTTCTAAAATCCTTCCTAGGAAAATTATCCCTTTTCAATTTCTCTAATTCCATTTTTGAGATCTTATTTGAAATTTCTCTAATTACCCTAGCCATCTCATCTATTTTATCTCCTAAGGATTTACCTGACCCTGAGGGTCCACCTTGCTCTTTGAATTTCCTGTTCTCTTTGTTCTTGGTTTCTATTTTTTCTTTTAACTTCCCTGATTCCATCATGTTTGATTCAATTTCTAGAGCATCATCTTGCATTTTCATGAGATCTAATGATCTCCTTTCTCTCAATAAAAGAGTGAAGTCAGGAACAAAGGCTCCAGTGAAAGTCACCTTTGTCGCAGGTTTAGAAGGTTTGACCTCAACCGGGATTTTATTATACAACTTGTTAAACCTTTGTGTGAACTCAAGAACTGACTTAGATTTTTTCTTTCTAAGGGATCCAAACTCATTTAGGTAATAGAGGTGGTCTCTCCTCTCACCCCATTGTCTAATAAAGGAATTTTCAAGTTCTTCATAGGAACTTAGAGATCCGGTTGCTAAAGCTCGGAACCAGGTCCTCACTTGTCCTTCAAAAGTCTGAATGAGTCTAGAATAGACATCTTCGTGTTCGATTTCGAGAATGTCGGCAAATTGGTCAAATAAATTTATGTGTTCTTGAGTGGTTAAATCTCCTTCCTTTGTAAATTTGGGAAGGATTTTCATATAATTTTTGGGAAGATCATGTAGGGGGACTAGGAGGATGAGGGGGGCATATCTAGCATCTACTTTAGCAAAGATTCCAGGAAGCAATACTTAGCCACCTGTTGGTCCTCCTGGGGCACCACCCCCAGCTCCATAACCTCTGTGTGTAGCCATTAATGTATTCAAGGTTGAAGCTCGGAATGTGTGAGGAGAAGGCTCATGAGAATCTGGGGTTAAAACCTCAGGGAAAGAGATTGTATCGTACGAGAGGGGAAGTGAGACAGATCTCCCAAGTGACTCTGTAAGTTTCAACTGTGTAAAATTAGGCTGGCAAAAGGTATGTATAGGTGAAATGATTTGTCTAAGGGATCTTCGTGATTTTAAAATCTTTTCCGGATCAGAGACTGGTGAGGTCTATTTGATGTCCGGGTTCTTTCTGGTGTTTTTTCAGATAATAGTCAGTTTACTTATCGCGGATTCGCCAAGTGAAAAATAAAAGTAGCCTTAGAAGGCTTTCTATCTTTGTTCACTATCAAAGAAAGAAACTGTCAATGTTGTTCTTCCTAGGGAAAATTTTCGTTTCTTCGGTCCCTAACAACGATGCCAAAAATATGTTATTCTTGAGTTTATACTTTAAGGCTCTAAAGTATACTGTCAAGGCATCCAAAAATAAAAAGAGTTAAGGAAAAATAATCAATTAGAAAGGGTAAATCAGAGTTGGTTTCTCAACTGTCTCTGTCTAGCTTCCCATTGTTCTTGGATGCTAATTTCTCTCTCAATAACTGCCCATGAACATTCTAATTTGACTCGGGTGGTTGTTGTTTGTAGGATGATGTTAAATAAATTCAAAGTAATGCTAGTTTGGTCCTGTAGGCCGGGTTCTATGTTAGGTTGTCTGTTACTTGGGACAGTCAGGAGGATTAAGATTTTATTAAATTATAAAAAGGTATTACATATTTTGTTGCTTTAGTTTTGTATGGTGAAATATAAAAATAATTTTAGAATTCAAAATAATAGCATAATAACAGTAAAGGTCATTTCCTATACTTGAAGTAATTTGAAAATATTAAAATAAAAATGAAGAAACACTGTTAGAGAATATGAGGCTTTAATCTTGAAAGAATCTCATGATCATAACAGAAGAAAGGGAGAAAGACAAAATTTCTAATGAATTTTAAGATATTACCATCTGACGAACCTATAGGTCTTGAAGCTACTGGTAGCAGTCACAGAGGAAAAATTGTAAATAATTAGGTAGTCAAGTGCATTCCAACCATAGTAGAATTTTGAATTAAACTATAATTGATCATTCATTAGAAAAAACATAGAGCACAAAATATTGAAAAAAAACATTCAAAATAGGGTGAAGGGACACAGAGCTTCAAGGGGACAGGATTCAGAATCTCATTTGCATCATTTATATTATTTCAAATTAGTAAACTTTAATAAAATCATCTCCCAAAAACGAAAAGCCTTTTCTCAGTCTTGTGAAAATATATTTATACATCATCACCCAACATTTTTCCTGTTGGTGAGTAATTCACTTCCTAAGCCTAACGGTTACATGTGTGAACAATCTCAAAGCGTTTACATTTCTATTCTAACTTCTTTATTACTCCAATGATGAAAATATTCAAAAAGTATTTCACGTCTGCGTTGATGAGGCTGCTTCTTCTCTTTTTAGATAATCGATGCATTTTCCCAGGAGGTGTACCAATACTGCAGGAGCATCTGAAATATCTTATGCCTGGAATAGGAAGAATTTCTTTTGTAGCCCTGTTAGATGGTCTTCAACTATCTTCCCTGTGAACTCAATAGCTTGTACTTTAAATTTGGTCTCACCATCCATTTATTTATCTGTGTAACATCAATTACCTTCACCTGTGAGATTTCTATCTAAATTTCTTCCATATCTTCCTTGAGTTTTAATTGATGTTTACCAATACTAATTTCTCCTAATAACCCAGGACAATCATCTCTTCCAATATTTAAAGAAGACTTATCTAGGAGATCAAAAAATTCTTGACAATCATCGTTAACCTCCTTGGTTATCTTTTTGGTTTCGGCGAGGCTTGCCTCCCAAACCTTGAGTATTATATCTCCTTTTATCTATTCTGAAATAGATAATGTATGAGTCTTTCCAATTTCTTCTTTTGCTGAAAGAGTTACTGCCTTTTGAAAAGTGGTTTTGGCTACTTTTGTCTCTCTTTCCTTTAGGAGAATATTCTCCAAGGATATGCTTGTTTCCTGAAAACAAGTTTGAATAATTTCGAACTTAGAGATCAATCTTTGTTGCTCTTTTTCTATTTTTGCATGAATTTCCAAAGCCTGGGCTTGGAAAGCTTCCATTTCTACCACTTGGTTTTGGATTGAACTCATCTCATTCTATAATTGTTTATTCACTTCCTGTTGCTGTAAAACTTGTGCTTGAGTGGCCTGTATTTTCTTATTTGCTTCCTCTAAGCTTGCTTTCATCTGTTGAATATCTTGAATGTCATTTAATCTAGCTTGTTCTATAACTTTTTTATTTCCCAACTGATATTTATTTCGGTCTCTTTCAATTTACCCTGTAGCTGAGCTATCATTTGGTGTTTTTGTTTTAACATAGTTGTCAAACTGCCCACAGAATATAAATTCACTGACGCTAAAGCTCCCATCGTCCCTGCTATATCGGTAGCAAATTCTCCCTCTTTAAGTTTCTTTCCATCGATAATGACCCTATGCTTTTTAACCATCATATCTCCTCTTGGATGAACTTCCTATTTTAGGATTGTCTTTCTCTTTTTACTGAAAAAATAATCGGATGAAGGAATCTCATCCCTAGAAATTGGCTCAAGATCACTAACATACAGAGCTCCCTCATGGGGGTTTCCATAAGTATACTGCAATGGATTCAAGGAAGTAATGGGACCTCCAAGTTCTGTCGATGTGGTTCCTCCTATCTTTTCGGGAACATCCTCAGGAATTTCTGGGGATGCTTCTAGCTCCTTTCCCTTCCCTACCTCTGATTCTTTTGTCTAGGGAATTTTTGTGTCTTGTGAAGGTATTTCAGTCTCCTTCATCTTGCCTTTTTTATTTTCTTTATTCTGTATATTTGTTTCAAAGCATGGGGGAGGCCCTTCCTGCTCTGGAGGTGGGGTCGTAGATTTGCCTTGTAAAATCTTCGGTAAACAACTTCACCTATTGCTCTAGAATGACATGAAACAAATCTGTGAGTCAGGTGGCATGGCCTGTACCCTGTTCAATACCTCTTCATAGGATTTAACTTCCTTGAATACGTCACCATAAACAGATGTTTCGTGGTCATAAGATTTTAAATTATAGTGCATCAAATGTCTGATTACTAATTGATAGGGGTCATGCTTTCTATGCTCAATATCTATCAATTTTATTTCTTCTGGTGATTCAGCCTCCACTTTAAAATGGCCTAGATTCAGTAATGAAAATTTCTCGATATGTACAGGGAAATTTGGACATGACTTCTTATGATCTTCCTTTAGCTCTAATCCAATGCCACCTTTTACTATCTGGTGGGATGCCTCTCTACACACCAATCTATCCCATAGAAATTTAGGGAGTGCATGAGGGGGGATAGAACAACCATAAACCTTAATGTAGGAGAAATTTTCGTCAATAAACCAGTCGGCTATTGCTTTGATATTTTTTGTGATTGTATCAGAAATGTGAGGAGGTTCGCATCCATAAAACATTTTATGCATTGAAATTATAACAAAATGAAAAATTTCATAAAATGCATCCTTATCATTTTCTTCCCAAAGTGCAGAATGATATTCATGAATGGGTTCTGGATAGGCTATGTTCTAACTCCAATTCATCAAGGGAAAAGAAGTCACATAGCAGATTGCGTCCATAATGTACACTGACATGTAAAAGGCCACTGGTTGATCTTTACATTTTGCAACTCTGTAGTTCAATATTTCTTGTGCTAGGTTATCTGAAAAAATATTACTCCAATTAAAAGCATATCCTTCTGAAGCTTCTTCTAAAAAGTCCACCCAATCTGCATGAAAATGGCAGGGATCCTTTCTCCTGAAAAGTCTACACAACATAATGGCTACGTAGACCATGTATTCATTCAAGGATGTTGTAGCATAAACTCCATGGGTATCGGCCCTAAACCTTGATGGACATATCCACCAGTCTCTAATTATATATGGATAAGTTTGGTCTGCCTCAGTATACTCTTTCCTTCGAAATTCAGCTAAAAACTTGGCATTAAAAGTGTACTTAGTATTTGGTGAAATCTTATACATTACTTGTATATGTTCTGGCCTAAATGAGCTGACGATGACTCCTTGATCATTTAAGATGCTCCTCATTGGAATATCGACCTTTTCTAGGGCCAAACTGATCATATCATTGTATGACACAACCCGAGGCTGCACCACGATCTTATGAAGCTCTCATTCTGCTATGTCCTGAAAGTGGTTCTCAGAATCAGTATGAGAATTCTTGAATTCATATTCCAGGAGTTCAGAGATTTGAGTACAAGATATAATTGATTCTATAGCATGCAACGTAGTGTCAGATATGATATCTCCTTCCTGTGTATCCTCACTCTTCTTCGATGCTTTCTTTGGTGCCATGACTTTAAGTTAGATGTAAAATCTATTCACAAAAATGGAGTATCTGAGTTCGACTGAATATGTCTTACGCTTGATAGTATGAAACAAAAAATGTTGTGATATACAGACCTTCAAACTCTCTTTTAATTCATTTAACAATATAGGTACTGACACAACTGACAATAATTCTATACATTGAATGCAATGGATATTTTACCAAGATATGCATTAGTGTCACATATCATTAGTTATCCTTTATTTAAGTGGCCACATCTTGGCATTTTTGAATTCAAAAATTGGAACATTTCATTCAATTGGAAACTGAAACGTGAACAAAAACTAAAAAGATCGATTATCATTAATCATGCTTTCAAACAAGATTCAATTTAGACTAATTACAGATTAAGAGTCAAGAATTTGTGTTTCGGGATTTCAGGAATGGAGTTGACAAGAGGTATTTTATTACTGAATCCCGATCTCCGAAATCATGAAATCATGACAAGATTAATTAAGACTTAAATTCATTCTAGCAAAATAATTTATCAGTATTAAGCATTTCGAGATTTCGGGGATCGTGTTGACAGGAAGTATGTCATCGATGAATCTCGATTTCTGAAGTTGTGAAATCGTGACATGTTTAAATTAGGACTTAAATCCATCTTAGTTAACTAACTAATCACGGTTGAGGACAAAACAGAGTTAGTTCATTTTAACACAAATTATGGGTGGGGATTTTGTGATTCGTGATTTCGGGGATCATGTTGACAAGAGATATGTTATCGCTGAACCCCAAATCCTGAAATCGTGATATGATTAATTTAAGACTTAAAATTGTGTTAGCGAATTAATTAATCAGAATTTGAACTAACTCTGATTCTTTCGGGAAATCGGGGATCGGGATTTCGTGATTCAATATGTTATGAAATATATGTTCTCAGCAAACTCCAAATCATGAAAATGTTTTTTTTAAGTTAATATTAACTCTATTAGATTTAAAATCATATCAAGATTAAAATAGCTTTATAGAAAATGCGTCGAGATTCTTATAACATTTTAGGTTTTTTGCCTTTTATTATTATTAGAATTTAAATCTGTCGGGGTTTTGGTATCGACCCTTTGGAAAAGAAAGTGAGGGTTATACATCCTGAGAAGACAAATCCCAAAAAAGGAAAATTGGGGTCTTAGGGACAAAAAAATTAAATTTTGTTTCAACAAGACCCATTAATCCAAATGTTGCATTGCTTCAAACTAAGCAATACACTAATTCTTGAAATCAATGAGTAAAGAAACTTCCGAGGCATGGCACCCAAGAGTGAGGGGTGATCTAGCTGAAATCCTATCCTAGTAATCCATAGAAGTCGATGGTTCCTCCATATAAGTCTCTGTTTTATTTTTATTCCCAGTTGCAAGTGGCATCCCAAACCATTTCAGGGACTCTTGTCCAATTCCTCCTCAAGGCATAAAAACCCAACAGAGCAACATTTTTGTGTTCCCTGAGATGTTGCAATCTTGTTTAGGCATGGACTATGTGACCACATTGTCCATCCACTCCCGAGGCATGGTTTTATAAATTCAACCCCTAAATACAAATGTTGCATTGTTTCTTACTAAACAAAACCCTAGTTGTCAAAATCGATGAAGAACCAACTTACGAGGGATTGGAACCAGGAGTGCGGGGTGCTCTGACTGAAAATATATTCCAAGAATCCAACGAAGATGATGATTCCTCAATTTGAGTCTCGGTTTTCATGATATGATGAATAGCAAGCCTCATCCCAAACCATTTCGGGGACTCTTAGCCAATTCCTCCTCAGGGCATAAAAACCTAACAGAGCAACATTTTTTAGTTTTATGATATGTTGCAAGCTTGTTTAGGCATGGACCAGGAGACCACATTATCAATCTACTCATGAGGGATGGTTTCATAAATTGGACCCCTTAATTCAAATGCTTCATTGCTTCAAACTGAGCCAAACACTAATTCATGAAATTAATGAGTAAAGCAAGTTCAAAGGCATGACACCCAAGAGTGAGGGGTGCTCTAGCTGAAATCCTAGGCCAAGAATCCAAAGGAGATGATGGTTTCTCAATATGAGACTCATTTTTCGTTATATATTGAGTTTCAAGTCGCATCCCAAACCACGAGGGACAGTTTCATAAATTGGAACCCTTAATCCAAATGTTGCATTGCTTCAAACTGAGTAAAACACTAGTTCTCGAAATCAATGACTAAAGAAAATTTTGAGGCTTAGCACCTGGGAATGAGGGGTTCTCTAGCTGAAATATTATGCTAGGAATCCAACAGAGATGATGTCTCCTCAATCCGAGTCTCGATTTTATTTTTATGCGCAGTTGCAAGTGGCATCCCAAACCATTTCGGGGACTCTTGGTCAATTCCTCATCAGGGCATAAAAGCCTGATGGAGAAACATTTTTGAGTTCCATGAGATGTTGCATGCTTCTTTAGGCATGGACTAGGTGAAAACAATGTCCATCCTCTCCCGAGGCATCATTTCCTAAATTGGACCCCTAATTCCAAATTTTGCATTGCTTCTTACTAAGCAAAACACTAGTTCTTGAAATCGATGAAAATAACAACTTTCGAGCGATTGGAACTGGGAGTTAGGGGTGCTCTAGATAAAATATTATGCCAATAATCCAAAGGAGACGACGATTCTTCAATCCATGTCTTGATTTTCATGATATGCCCAGTTGCAAGTCACATCCCAAACTAAGCAAAACACTATTTCTTGAAATCAATGAGTAAAGCAACTTTCGACGCTTGGCACCCAGGAGTGAGGTGTGGTCTAGTTGAAATCCTATATTATTAATCCATTAGAGTTGACGGTTCCTCAATCTAACTCTTGGTTTCCGTTTTGTTCCCAGTTGCATGTTACATCCAAACAATTTCAGGGACTCTTGGCCAATTCCTCCTCGAGGCATAAAAACTTAATGGAGAATCATTTTTGAGTTTCGTGAGATGTTGCAATATTTTTTAGGCATGGACTAGGTGACCACATTATCGATCTACTTACGAGGGATGGTTTCATAAATTGGACCCCTTAATCCAAATACAACATTGCTTCAAACTAAGCAAAACAATAATTATTGAAATCAATGAGTAAAGCAACTTTTGAGGCATGGCACCCTAGAGTGAGGGGTGCTCTACCTAAAATCCTATGCTAGGAATCCAACAGAGACGACGGTTCCTCAATTCGAGTCTTGGTTTTTGTTATATACTGAGTTGCAAGTTGTGTCCCAAACCATTTTGGGGACTCTTGGCCAATTCCTCCTTGGGGCATAAAAGACTAAAAGAGAAATATTTTTGAGTTTTGTGAGATGTTGCAAGCTTGTTTAGGCATGGACTAGGTGACCACATTATCCATCTTCTCCCGAGGGATGATTTCATAAATTGGACCCCTTAATCCAAATGTTCCATTGCTTCAAACTGAGAAAAGCACTAGTTCTCGAAATCAATGAGTAAAGCAACTTTCGAGGCTTGGCACCCAAGAGTGAGGGGATTTCTAGCTGAAATCCTATATTAGTAATCCATCAAAGTCGACGGTTCCTCAATCCATGTCTCGATTTTATTTTTATGTCCAGTTGCAAGTGGCATCCCAAACCATTTTGGGGACTTTGTCAAATTCCTCCTCAAGGAATAAAAACCTAACATAGCAACATTGTTGAGTTCCATGAGATGTTGCGATATTATTTTGGCATGGAATAGGTGAACACATTTTCCATTCTCTTTTGAGGCATGTTTTTATAAATTGGACCCCTAAACTCAAATGTTTCATTGCTTCTTACTGAACAAAACCCTAGTTCTCAAAATCGATGAAAAAACAACTTACGAGGGATTGGAACCGGGAGTGAGGTGTGGTCTACCTCAAATCCTATGACAAGAATCCAATGGAAATGATGGTTCCTCAATCCGAGCTCAGTTTTCATGATATTCCTATTTTGAATTCGCATCGCAAACCATTTCGGGGACTCTTGGCCAATTCCTCCTCAAGGCATAAAAACCTAACAACGAAACATTTTATAGTTTTATGAAATGTGGAAAGATTGTTTAGGCATGGAATAGGTGACCACATTATCGATCTTCTCATGAGATATGGTTTCATAAATTGAACCCCTTAATCCAAATGCTGCATTGCTTCAAATTGAGGCAAACACTAATTCACGAAATCAACGAGTAAAGCAAGTTACGAGGCATGGCACTCGAGAGTGAGGGGTGCTCTAGCTGAAATCCTATGCCAAGAATCCAACGAAGATGACGGTTTCTCAATATGAGATTCATTTTGTGTTATATATTGAGTTTCAAATCGCATCCCAAACCACGAGGGATAGTTTTATAAATTGGACCCCTTAATCCAAATCTTGCATTGCTTCAAACTGAGTAAAACACTAGTTCTTGAAATCAATGAATAAAGCAATTTTCGAGGCATGGCACCCGAGAGTGAAGGGTGCTCTAGCTGGAATCATATCCTAGTAATCTATCGAAGTCGATAGTTCCTCAATCTGAGTCTCATTTTTTTTTTATGCCCAGTTGCAAGTCACATCTCAAATAATTTCAGAGACTCTTGGCCAATTCCTCCTTAGGGCATAAAAACCTAATGGAGTAGCATTTTTGAGTTCCGTGAGATGCTGCAAGTTTTTTTAGGGATGGAATAGGTGACCAAATTATTGATCTTCTCACAAGGGATGGTTTCATAAATTGGACCCCTTAATCCAAATGCTACATTGCTTCAAACTGAGCAAAACACTAATTCGTGAAATCAATGAGGAAAGCAACTTACGAGGAATGGAACCCAAGAGTGAGGGGTGGTATAGATGAAATCCTATCCCAACAATCTATCGAATTCAATTTTTCCTCAATCCAAGTCTCAGTTTTCTTTTTATGCCCAGTTGCAAGTGGCATTCCAAACCATTTCGGGTACTCGTGTCCAATTCCTCCTCAGGGAATAAAAACATAATGAGGAAACATTCTTCAGTTTCGTGAGATGTTGCAATATTGTTTAGACATGGACTATGTGAACACATTGTCCATCCGCTCCTGAGGCATGGTTTTATAAATTGGACCCCTAAATTCAAATGTTGCATTGCTTCTTACTAAGAAAAATCGTAGTTCTCAAAATCAATGAAAAAACAACATACAAGGGATTGGACCAGAGAGTGAGGGATGCTCTAGATAAAATATTATGAAAGGAATCCAACGGAGATGATGATTCATCAATTTGAGTCTTGGTTTTTGTGATATGCCCAGTTGCAAGTTGCATCCCAAACCATTTCGGGGACTCTTGGCCAATTCCTCCTCAGGGCATAAAAGACTAACATAGCGACATTTTAGAGTTCCATGAGATGTTTCAAGCTTGTGTAGGCATGGAATAAGTGACCACATTATCCATCCTCTCCCGAGGGACGATTTCATAAATTGGACCCCTTAATCCAAATGTTGCATTGCTTCAAACTGAGCCAAACACTAGTTCTCAAAATCATTGAGTAAAGGAATTTTTAATGCTTGGCACCTAGGAGTGAGGTGTGTTCTAGATGAAATCATATCTTAGTAATCCATCGGAGTCAACGGTTCCTCAATCCAAGTCCCTTTTTTCGTTTTATTCCCAGTAGCAAGTCGCATCCCAATTAATTTCAGGGACTCTTGGACAATTCCTCCTCAGGGCATAAAAACCTAACAGAGAATTTTTTTTCAGTTTCGTGAGATGTTGAAAGTGTTTTTAGGCACAGAATAGGTGACCACATTATATATCTACTCACAAGGGATGGTTTCATAAATTGGACCCCTTGATCCAAATGCTGCATTGCTTCAAACTGATAAAAACATTAATTCGTGAAATCAATGAGTAAAGAAATTTCCAAGACATGGCACCCAAGAATGAGGGGCGCTCTAGCTGAAATCATATGCCAGTAATCCATCGAAGTTGACGGTTCCTCAATCTGAGTCTCGTTTTTCTTTTTATGTCCAGTAGGAAGTGGCATCCCAAACCATTTTAGGGACTCTTGTCCAATTCCTCCTCAGGGAATAAAAACCTAACGAAGAAACATTTTTGAGTTTCGTGAGATGTTTCAATATTGTTTAGGAATGGACTATGTGAACACATTGTCCATCCACTCTTGAGGCATGGTTTTATAAATTGGACCCCTAAATTCAAATGTTGCATTGCTTCTTACTATGAAAAACCCTAGTTCTCAAAATCGATGAAAAAAAAACTTATGAGGGATTGGACCCGAGAGTGAGGGGTGCTCTAGCTGAAATGTTATGACGAGAATCCAACGGAGATGATGATTCCTCAATCCGAGTCTTGGTTTTCTTGATATTCCCAGTTTCAAGTCGCATCCCAAACCAGTTTGGGGACTCTTGGACAATTCCTCTTCGGGGCATAAAATACTAAAGGACCGACATTTTTGAGTTCCATGAGATGATGAGAGCTTGTATAAGCATTGAATAGGTGACCACATTATCCATCCTCTCCTGTGGGATGATTTCATAAATTGGACCCCTTAATCTAAATGTTGCATTGCTTCAAACTGAACAAAGCACTAGTTCTCAAAATCAAAGAGTAAAGAACTTTTCGACGCTTGGCACCTAAGAGTGAGGTTTGTTCTAGTTGAAATATTATCTTAATAATCCATCAGATTCGATGGTTCCCCAATCCAAGTCTCGTTTTTCATTTTATGCCCAGTTGCAAGTCAGATCCAAAACAATTTTAGGGAATCTTGGTCAATTCCTCCTCATGGCATAAAACCTAATAGAGCAACATTTTTGAGTTCCGTGAGATGCTACAAGCTTGTTTAAGCATGGAATAGGTGACCACATTATCGATTGGCTCATGAGGGACAGATTGATAAATTGGACCCCTTAATCCAAATGTTGCATTGCTTCAAACTAAGCAAAACACTAACTCTCAAAATCAATGAGTTAGCAACTTCCAAGGCATGGCACTCGAGAGTGAGGGGTGATCTAGTTGAAATCCTACCCCAATAATCCATCGAAGTCGATGGTTCCTCAATCTGAGTCTCGTTTTTCTTTTTATTCCCAATTGCAAGTGGCATCCAAACCATTTCGGGGACTCTTGTCCAATTCCTCTTCAGGGCATAAAAACCTAACACAATAACATTTTTGAGTTCTGTGAGATGCTACAATCTTGTTTAGGCATGGAATATGTGACCAAATTGTCCATACGCTCCTAAGACATGGTTTTATAAATTGGAACCCTAAATTCAAATGTTGCATTGCTTCTTACTGAGCAAAACCCTAGTTCTCAAAATCAATGAAAAAAACAATTTACGAGGGATTGGACCCGGGAGTGAGTGGTGCTCTATCTGAAATCCTATGCCACAAATCCAATGAAGATGGCGGTTCCTCAATATGAAACTCGTTTGTCATTATATATCGATTTGCAGGTCGCATCCCAAACCATTTTTGGACTCTTGGCTAGTTCTTCCTCGGGGCATAAAAACCTAACGAAGAAACATTTTTGAGTTCTGTGAGATGCTAGAAGCTTTTTTTGGCATGGAATAGGTGACCACATTATAGATATTCTCACGAGGTATGGTTTCATAAATTGGACCAATTAATCCAAATGTTGCATTGCTTCAAACTGAGAAAAAAACTAATTCTCGAAATCAACGAGTTAACAACTTCTGAGGCATGGCACCCGAGAGTGAGGGGTGATCTAGATGAAATCCTATCTCATTAATCCATCGAATTCGATAGTTCCTCAATCCGAGTCTCTATTTTCTTTTTATTCCCAGTTCCAAGTGGCATCCCAAACCATTTCGGGACTCTTGTCCAATTCCTCCTTAAGGCATAAAAGCCCAACGGAGCAACATTTTTGAGTTTCATGAGATGTTGCAATCTTGTTTAGGCATGGACTATGTGACCAAATTTTCCATTCACTCTTGAGGCATGGTTTTATAAATTGGACCCATAAATCCAAATGTTGCACTGCTTCTTACTGAGCAAAACCCTAGTTATCAAAATTGATGAAAAAACAACTTACGAGGGATTGGACCTGGGAGTGAGGGGTCCTCGAGCTGAAATCCTATGCTAGGAGTCCAATGGAGATGAAGGTTCCTTAATCCGAGTCTCATTTTTTGTGATATTCTGAGTTGCAAGTCGCATCCCAAACCATTTTGGGGACTCTTGGCCAATTCCTCCTCGGGGCATAAAAATCGAACATAGCAACATTTATGAGTTTTGTGAGATGTTGCAAGATTGTTTAGGCATGGACTAGGTGACCACATTATCAATCTTCTCACAAGGTACAGTTTCATAAATTGGACCATTTAATCCAAATGTTGCATTGCTTCAAATTGAGCCAAACTCTAATTCACGAAATCAATGAGTAAAGCAACTTTCGAGGCATGGTACCTGAGAGTCAGAGGTGCTCTAGCTGAAATCCTATGCCATGAGTCCAACGGAGACAAAGGTTTCTCAATCAGAGTCTCAATTTTTGTTATATATCAAGTTGCAATTCACATCCCAAACCATGAGGGAAAGTTTCATAAATTGGACCCCTTAATCCAAATGGTGCATTGCTTCAAACTGAGTAAAAGACTAGTTATCGAAATCAATGAGTAAATAAATTTATGGGGCATGGAACCCAAGAGTGAGGGGTAATATAGCTGAAATACTATACTAGGAATCCAACGGAGACAACAGTTCCTCAATCCCAGTCTCGATTTTCTTTTTATGCCTATTTTCAAGTGGGATCCCAAACCATTTCGGGGACTCTTGGACAATTCCTCATCAAGGCATAAAAGCCTCATAGAGAAACATTTTTAGTTCCAATAGATGCTCGATTATTGTTTAGACATGGACTAGGCGACCACAACGTCCATCCACTCCCAAGTCATGGTTTCCTAAATTGGACCCCTAAATCCAAAGTTTGCATTGCTTCTTACTGAGAAAAACACTAGTTCTCAAAATCGATGAAAACAACAACTTCAAAGGGATTGGAACTGAGAGTGAGGGGTGCTCTAGCTACAATATTATTCTAGGAATCCAATGGAGACGACGGTTCCTCAATCCGAGTGTCGGTTTTCATGATATGCCCAGTTGCAAGGCCAATTCCTCCTCAGGGCATAAAATACTGACATAGCAACATTTTTGAGTTTTGTGAGATGCTGCAAGATTTTTTAGGCAAGGAATAGGTGACCACATCATCCATCTGCTCCCGAGGGATGACTTCATAAATTGGATCCCTTAATCCAAATGATGCATTGCATCAAACTGAGAAAAACACTAGTTATCAAAATCAATGAGTAAAACAACTTCCAAGGCTTGGCACCTGGGAGTGAGGTTTGGTCTAGCTGAAATCCTATCTTAGTAATCCATTAGATTCCACGGTTACTCAATTCGAGTCACAGTTTTCATTTTATGCCCAGTTGCAAGTCGCATCCTAAACAATTTCAGGGACTATTGGTCAATTCCTCCTCAGGGCATAAAAACCTAATAGAGTAGCATTTTTGAGTTCCATGAGATGTTGCAAGCTTGTTTAGGCATGGACTAGGTGACAAAATTATCGATCTACTCATGAGGGACGGTTTCATAAATTGGGCCCCTTAATCCAAATGCTACATTGCTTCAAACTGAGAAAAACACTAATTCTCAAAATCAATGAGTAAAGCAACTTTCGAGGCATGCCACTCAAGAGTGAGGGGTTCTCTAGTTGAAATCCTATCCCAATAATCCATCCAAGTCAATGTTTCCTCAATCCGAGTATCGGTTTTCTTTTTATGCTCAGTTGCAAGTCGCATCCCAAACCATTTCAGGGACTCTTGGCTAATTCTTCCTTAGGGCATAAAATACTAACAAAGCAAGATTTTTGAGTTCTGTGTTTCAAGATTGTTTAGGAATGGAATAGGTGACCACATTATCCATCCTCTCCCAAGAGACGATTTCATAAATTGGACCCCTTAATCCAAATGTTGCATTGCTTCAAGCTGAACAAGACACTAGTTCTCTAAATCAATGTGTAAAGCAACTTTCGAGGATTGGTACCTAGGAGTGAGGGGTGTTATAGCTAAAATCCCATATTAGTAATCCATCAGAGTCAACGATTCCTCAATCCGAGTCTCGGTTTTCGTTTTATGCCCAGTTGCAAGTCGCATCCCAAACAATATTAGGGACTCTTGGGCAATTCCTCCTCAGGGCATAAAAACCTAACGAAGCAACATTTTTGAGTTTCGTAAGATGTTGCAAGATATTTTAGCCATGGAATAGGTGACCACATTATCAATCTTCTCATAAAGGATGGTTTCATAAATTGGACCCCTTAATCCAAATGTTTCATCGCGTCAAACTGAGCAAAACATTAATTCTCGAAATCAATGAGTAAAGAAAATTCCGAGGCATGGCACCCGAGAGTCAAGTGTTCTCTAGTTTAAATCTTATCTGAGTAATCCATCGAAGTCGAAGTTTCCTCAGTCTGAGTCTAGGTTTTATTTTTATTCCTAGTTGCAAGTGGCATCCCAAAACATTTCGAGGACTCTTGTCCAATTCCTCCTCAAGGCATAAAAACCTAACAGAGCAACATTTTTGAGTTCCATGAGATGCTATAGTGTTGTTTAGGAATGGACTATGTGACCACATTATCCATCCACTCCTGAGGCATGGTTTTATAAATTGGACACCCAAATTCAAATGTTGCATTGCTTCTTACTGAGAAAAACCCTAGTTCTCAAAATCGATGAAAAAAACAACTTACAAGGGGTTGAAACTAGGAGTGAGGGGTTCTCTAGCTGAAATCCTATGCCAGGATTACAATGGAGATGATGGTTCCTCAATCTAAGTCTCATTTTTTTTTATATACCAAGTCACATGTCACATCCCAAACCATTTCTAGGACTCTTGGGCAATTCCTCCTCAGGGCATAAAACCCTAACGAAGCAACATTTTTGAGTTTCGTGAGATGATACAAGGTTTTCTAGGAATGTACTAGGTGACCACATTATCGATCTGATCACAAATGATGGTTTCATAAATTGGACCCCTTAATCCAAATGTTGCATTGCTTCAAACTGAACAAAAAACTAATTCTCGAAATCAATGAGTAAAGCAACTTTCGAGGCATGTCACCCGAGAGTGAGGAGTGCTCTAGATGAAATCATATCCCAGTAATCCATCAAATTCGATGGTTCATCAATCCAAGTCTCGGTTTTATTTTTATTCCAAGTTGCAAGTGGCATCCCAAACCATTTTGGGGACTCTTGTCCAATTCCTCTTCAGGGCATAAAAACCTAACGCAACAACATTTTTGAGTTCTGTGAGATGTTGCAATCTTGTTTAGGCATGGAATATGTGACCAAATTGTCCATCCTCTCCCGAGGCATGTTTTTCTAAATTTGACCCCTAAATTCAAATGTTGCATTGGTTCTTACTGAGAAAAATTCTAGTTCTAAAAATCAATGAAAAAACAACTTACAAAGGATTGGACCTGGGAGTGAGTGGTGCTCTAGCTGAAATCCTATGCCAAAAATACAACAGAGATGAAGGTTACTCAATATGAGTCTCATTTTTCATTATATAACGAGTTACAAGTCGCATCCCAAACAATTTCGGGGACTCTTGGCAAGTTCCTACTCAAGGCATAAAAACCTAACAGAGCAACAATTTTGAGTTTTCTGAGATGTTGCAATATTGTTTTGGCATGGACTAGGTGACCACATTATAGATATTCTCACGAGGGATGGTTTCATAAATTGGACCAATTAATCCAAATGTTGCATTGCTTCAAACTGAGAAAAACACTAATTCTCGAAATCAATGAGTAAAGAAAATTTTGAGGCATGGAACCCAAGAGTAAGAGGTGCTCTAGCTAAAATCCTATCCAAGTAATCCATCAAAATTGACGATTCCTCAATTTGAGACTTTTTTTTATTTTTATGTCCAGTTGCAAGTGGCATCCTAAACCATTTCGGGGACTCTTGTCCAATTCCTCCTCGGGGCATAAAAAACTAACCAAGCAACATTTTTGAGTTTTGTGAGATGTTGCAATACTGTTTAGGCATGGACTATGTGAACAGATTGTCCATCTGCTCCTGAGGCATGGTTTTATAAATTGTACCGCTAAATTCAAATGTTTCATTGCTTCTTACTGAGAAAAACCCTATTTCTCAAAATCAATGAAAAAAACAACTTACAAGGGATTGGACATGGGAGTGAGGGGTGCTCTAGCTAAAAGCCTATGCCAAGAATCCAACAAATATGACGGTTCCTCAATCTGAGTCTCAATTTCTGTTATATACTGAGTTTAAACTCGCATCCCAAATCATTTCAGGGACTCTTGGCCAATTCCTCCTTAGGTCATAAAAACCTAACGAAGAAACATTTTTGAGTTCCATGAGATGTTGCAATCCTGTTTAGGCATGGACTAGGTGACCACATTATTGATCTTCTCATGAGGGAAGGTTTCATAAATTGGACTTCTTAATCCAATTGTTGCATTGATTCAAACTAAGAAAAACACTAATTCTTGAAATCAATGAGTAAAGAAACTTACGAGGAATGGCACCCGAGAGTGAGGGGTGCTCTAGCTAAAATCCTATCCCAGTAATCCATCAAAGTCGACGGTTCCTCAATCTGAGTCTCGGTTTTCTTTTTATGCCCAGTTGCAAGTGGCATCCCAAACCATTTCAGGGACTCTTGTCCAATTCCTCCTTAGGGCATAAAAACCTAACGAAGCAACATTTTTGAGTTCCGTGAGATGATGAAATATAGTTTAGGCATGGAATATGTGACCACATTGTGCATCCTCTCTTGAGGCATGGTTTTATAAATCGAACCCCTAATTCCAAATGTTGCATTGCTTCTTACTGAGAAAAAACGCCAATTCTCAAAATTGATGAAAAAAACAGCTTATGAGGGATTGGACCTAGGACTGAGGGGTGCTCTAGTTGATATCCTATGACAGATATCCAACGAAGATGACGGTTCCTCAATCTGAGTCTTGGTTTTCATTATATACTAATTTGCAAGTCACATCCCAAACCATTTCGGGGACTCTTGGCCAATTCTTCCTTAGGGCATAAAAACCTAATAGAGAGACATTTTTGAGTTCTATGAGATGCTGCAAGATTGTTTAGGCATGGAATAGGTGACCACATTATCGATCTTTTCACAAGGGATGGTTTCATAAATTGGACCCCTTAATCCAAATGTTGCATTGCTTCAATCTGAGAAAAACATTAATTGTCAAAATCAATGAGTAAAGAAACTTCTAAGGCATGGAACCCGAGAGTGAGGGGTGATATAGCTGAAATCATATCCTAGTAATCCATCGAAGTCAACATTTCCTCAATCCGAGTCTCGGATTTCGTTTTAGGCCTAGTTGCAAGTGGCATCCCAAACCATTTCAGGGACTCTTGTCCAATTCCTCCTCAGGGAATAAAAACCTAATGTAGCAACATTTTTGAGTTTCGTGAGATGATACAATCTTGTTTAGGCATGGAATATGTGACCACATTGTCCATTCTCTCCCAAGGCATGGTTTTATAAATTGGACCCCTAAATCCAAATGTTGCATTTCCTCTTACAAAGAAAAACCCTAGTTATCAAAATCGATGAAAAAACAACTTGTGAGGGATTGGAACCGGGAGTGAGGGGTGTTCTAGCTCAAATCCTATGCTAGGAATCCAATGGAGATGATGGTTCCTCAATCCGAGTCTCATTTTTCATGATATTCCAAGTTTCAAGTCACATCCCAAACCATTTTGGGGACTCTTGGCCAATTCCTCCTTAGGGCATAAAAACCTAACGAAGATTTTTTTTTGAGTTTTATGAGATGTTGAAAGCTTGTTTAGGCATGGAATAGTTGACCACATTATTGATCTTCACACGAGGGATGATTTCATAAATTGGACCCCTTGATCCAAATGTTGCATTGCTTCAAACTGAGAAATACACTAATTCGCGAAATCAAAGAGTAAAGAAAATTCCGAGGCATGGCACCCAAGAGTGAGGGCTGCTCTAGCTGAAATCATATCTTAGTAATCCATCGAATTTGATGGTTCCTCTATCCAAGTCTCGGTTTTCTTTTTATGCCCAGTTACAAGTGGAATCCAAAACCATTTCGGGGATTCTTTTCCAATTCCTCCTCAGGGAATAAAAAATTTAAAGCACGACATAACACATGATGGAAAGGAAAGGCATGATATAGAAAGACAAGGCATGGAAATTGAATGCAAGGAGTGGTATGGAGGGGCATGGCATGAAAAGGAATACTATATGATAGCAAGGCATGACATGGCATGGTGATGCAGGAGCATCGTTGGAAAGCACATAGAGGTGGGACCACCCAACATGTGAGAGTTCCTACAGAACTTTAACGTGAGCAGTCACAAATGATTTTAGGATCCACCTTCACTCAGCGTCGAAATTCACCTTCGGAGGAACGCTTGAATAGATGTTGGATTTTTCCCTTTGAAGCAAGTTTTTGAAATTGTAAATAGAGTAGAAATTTCCACTTCGGCTCTGGAATACGACTAGACTAAGATAGCATAGGATAAGTTTTAGAGTAGGCAAGTAGCTAGGAAAAAAACCCTAGGAACATTTTGAGTTATGAATAAGTTTGTAAGCCCAGTTAGCGGCAAGTAGAAAAAAGTGGAGAGACCTGTAATACAAAGAAGTTATCTATAAGAGAACTGCGAGTGAGCAGGAAATCTCAATGTTTGAGCTACTGTAATTTGTATGTCTTATGTAGCCAGTGGTCACTTGTGAATAGAACATAATGGAAAATTGACCCAAATGTGTGGTGTTTGGATTGTGTACATTTTCCTGGTATTTTCTGTTTTCATGAACAAGTGCATGGAACTGTGAATTTTCCCAGTTTTCAATTGTTTCTCTTCATTGGAAGCTCTGCAAGGTGTGGATTGAGCTAGAGAGGAACACCATGGATATGAGTTATGCAAATCTCTCAGATGCGAGGAGTGCACGGGAGATCAAATTCTAAACCAAAGAAAGCTCAGGAGGAATAACACTTCAGAAGTTTTATCGAGGTCCAGGAACTCAATCCCTGGAAGAAGAGAAGACCGAGTCTTCAAAGACTCAAAATTTTTTCTAATTATGAAGTGAGTAAAAAATCAGGAGGAAGAATGTTGTCGAGCATTGGATCATGGTAGAAAATCCTACAGATCGTCCACTTTGAGGAAGGAGCGCAGACTTTAACGCTGCATAGATTCAGGAGGGGATATCCCAGAGACCTGGACGAACGGTGGAGAGTCCTCGAAGAGAAACGTCGAAACCTCGCAGGTCGTTGGATCAAGTGGAGCTATGAGGAGGTTAGCGATGAGGGCTTCTTGATGTCCAAATATTGGGAGGAGTAGTGATCATCGATCACAAGAAGATCTAGACCGTTGGTCCATTTCATAATTTTGGGTACCATGAGTTGGAAGAACAGAGACTCTTATCTTTCAGAATCCAAAACAGCAAAATCGTGAAGTCACAATTCGACCAAAACCATCAATCCCAGGGATCATTGTGAGATGTTGATCAAATGCCAGGATATTTTGGCACTTTGGCATTTCGGCAACTAGGGGTTCAAAGAGTGAAGAAATGAGATTCTTGACTTGTGAATTCTCGGTCCTTGGCATTTCGACATTTTAGGTTTAGGGAATTGGAGAGTAAAGGGACGTGCATCAAGATTCGTGAAGTCACGAAATCTAAAATTCCTTTTCGATAAAATTTTCGATCAATCCTTTCAATACTTCGGCATTTCATCCACTGAGGGTTCCAAGGGGAAGATATATCCCTTGTTACTAGATTTCCCAAAATTGGGAAACCCGAAGTCGCGATTCACAAAAATCCGGAGGATAAGGCACTGGGACATTTCATCTTTTCAACGATCGGAGACTCTAAGGAACAAGGATAATCCTTGTGTGTTGATTTCATGAAATGAAAAATCTTGAAGGAACAAGCACTCAGACGTTTCGACACTTCAGCTACCCGGGGTTCGAAGGACAAAGGAATAGGACGCTTGACTCGTGAAGTCCTAGTCCCCGATAAGTGCCCTTTTTGGCTTGGCGCAAGGTCACGACCCTTGGTCGTGGGTTGTGGGAGCTCACGCTTGGCGCCCAAAAAAGCCAATTGAGCATTTGTAAGGGACCTGTGTGTTCGTTCGAAGGGTTCCAATTTAGAACGAGAAGAGCCATTTCGGCTTCAGAATCAGAATATCCTGACTGGGAGGTCACGCAACCCTTAAGAGGGATATGGGATCTGCATTAGGTGGTATCGGAGCCTAAGTTTTTTGTCTGTAGACTTCAGGAAAAGGAGGAAAAGAAGGAGATAGAGAACTCAGAGTTGTACTATGTGTGTGATAGATAGTCAACATAATGCCGCCAAGAAGACGAGATCCACCTTTTTCCAATCGTGATGTGGAAAGGGAGATGCGAGAAGAGAACAGAGAAGAGAACCTAATGTTGGGGATGTTAGTGATGCAGAAAGTTAATAGGTTGAGGTTGAAGAAGCTGTAGGAGAGGATGCTGCAGAGGAACAGTTGTTTAAAGCAGTTGCCAGATTGGGAGGAAAAGCTAATATAGAGGCCCTCATGTATGAGGGAAATCTAGATGTTGAAGAACTGTTGGACTGGATAAGGTCCATGGACAAACACTTCGACTATGAAGATGTCGATGAGGAAAAGAAGGTGAAGCAGGCAGTCACCAGGATGAAAAGGCATGCAACATTATGGTGGGATGAACTACAGACTGAGAGGAGAAGTAAAGGAAAAAAAAGGATAAAGAATTGGGATAGGATGGTAGCCAAACTGAAGGCTAAGTTCATACCCAAATACTACCAAATCAATCTGTTCAAGAAGCTACAGAACCTGAGACATAAATGGGTGATAGTCAAGGAGTACATCGAGGAGTTCTACCGGCTGAACATCAGAACTGGACAAAGGGAGAGAGAAGAATAAAAAGTTGCCAGATATATAAATGGCTTGAGATATGAAATCCAGGATGAGCTTAGCATGATGTCAGTGAGGACTGTGGCCAGCTTCTCCTCTGCCTTCAGCGCAAGATGATAAGCATCTTCCACAGTCCTCACTG
>JASDQU010013842.1:0-23372 GCA_032191745.1 Picea mariana | reverse complement strand
TGAAATCCAGGATGAGCTTAGCATGATGTCAGTGAGGACTGTGGAAGATGCTTATCATCTTGCGCTGAAGGCAGAGGAGAAGCTGGCCAAAAAACAAAACCAGTGAGGAAGAGGTAAAATCTCGGTCCCAAGCAAAAGAAAGGGATTTAATCATGACAAAGAACATCAGTCAAAGGACAAGGATGAGAAACCACACAATCACTTGGAATGAGGAGGAAGTTCACGAGAAATATAGAATGGTGGAAGAAAATCTTCTAGAGGAAGAGGCGGAGGAGGAGTAAGGTGCTATAACTATGGAAAGATAGGGCACATGTCTTGGGAATGTCCCGAGAAGAATAAGGAAGGAGGAGAATCTCACATTTCATAAGCATGATGAAGAGATGTTGAAGCAGAAGGAGCAGAGGATGGAGAATCCTTGATGTTGAGAAAAGTTCTCTTAAAACCAGAGGCAGAAATTGAGAAGCCAGTGCATAGAAATATTCTCTTTAGGATAGCTTGTAAGACTAATGATAGAGTATGCAAGGTAATCATTGACAGTGGGAGCACTGAAAATCTAGTATCCACAGAGATGGTGGAGAAATTGGAGTTGAAGACAACTGCACATCCAAGGCCATACAAAGTCTCATGGCTGCAAAAAGGACACCAGGTAATGATCACTGAATAATGCCTGGTTGAAATTAAAATAGGAGGATATAAAGATGAAATACAATGTGATGTAATTCCCATGGATGTATGCCACATTTTTTTGGGAAGACCATGGAAGTTTGACAAAAATGTCATTCACAATGGAAGGAAGAATACTTATACATTGGAGAAGAATGGTAGGACACATATGTTGCTGCCAATGGAGGAGAAGAGAGTGAAAGAGGAAGCCAACAAAAGAATACTTCTCATGAGTGGGAAGGAACTCTTGAAAGAAGTCAAGGATTAATAGGAGATGTAGTTCGTTGTGGTGAGGAAGCCCAGAGTCATCCTTGCGAGTACATCAATGGATGATTTACCTGAAGAAGTTCAAGAGCTGCTGGATAATTTTGTTGATATAGTGGTGGATGATCTGCCAAGCTCATTGCCGCTCATCAGGAGTATCAGTCATCATATCGACTTGATACCAGGAGAAAGCCTTCCAAATAAAGAAGCATACATATTAACACCTCGAGAGAATGAGGAGGTGAGGAACCAAGTCGAAGAGTTGTTGGATAAGGGTTTAGTCAGAGAAAGTTTGAGCCCATGCGCAGTACCAATTGTGTTAATCCCAAAGAAAGATGGAGGATGGAGAATGTGCACAGACTCGAGATCCATCAAAAAGATCACCATCAGGTACATATTTCATTTACCAAGAATGGATGATTTAATGGATTGCTTAAGTGGAGAAAAATTATTTTCTAAGGTAGATCTGAAAAGTGGATATCACCAGATCAGGATGAGAGAAGGTGATGAATGGAAAACAACCTTTAATATGAATGAAGGTCTGTATGAGTGGCTAATTATGCCATTTGTCTTAACAAATTCCCCAAGAACTTTTATGAGGCTGATGAATGAAATTCTAAAATATTTCATCGATAAGTTCATGGTTGTATATTTGGACGATATACTGATTTTTAGCAAGACTAAAGAGGAGAATTTGAGGCACCTAACTCTAGTAATGAGGAGGCTACAACAGGAGAAGATGTTGATCAATTTGAAGAAGTCCTATTTTATGAAGATAGAGCTCATTTACTTGGGTTTTGTGATATCTTCGAATGAATTGAAGATGGATCCAGAAAAGGTGAAAGAAATCAGAGAATGGCCATCACCAAGGAGCATGTTTGGAGTAACGATCTTTCATGGTTTAGAAAGTTTCTACAGAAAGTTCATTAGAGACTTCAGTGGAATTTGTGCACCAATGATGGATACAGTGAAGAAGCGACACAAGTCTTTTAAATGGATAGAGGAGGATGAAAGGAGCTTCAATATACTGAAGGAGAAGATAACAGAATGAACAATTTTGATCTTGGAAGACATTTTAGGTAAGATGTGATGCAAGTGGAGTTGCAATAGGAGTAGTTTTAAGTCAGGATAATAGACTTGTTACCTATTTCAGCGAGAATCTAAATGAGACTAAGAGGAAATAATCCACATATGACAAGGATTTCTATGCCGTAATTCAGGCATTGAAGAAATGGAGGCATTATCTTGTCCCGAAAGAATTTGTCTTGTACAGAGATAACCAAGCTTTACAATTCATAACCCGACAAGAAAAATTGAATCAGAGGCATGCAAAATGGGTTGAATTTATGAAAAATTTTACTTTTGTCATAAAACATATTGTTGGGAATGCTAACAAAGTTGTTTATGCATTAAGCCGAAGATGTTTAATTATGCATGAATTCCAGGTGGAGACATTGGGGTTTGAACACCTTAAGGATATGTATTGTGATGATACAGATTTGAAGGAGGCCTACGAAGCATGTATGAGCCCTGTACTAATAGAGGTCAGTGGACAGAGTATATGGTTCAGGAAGGATTTTTGTTCAGAGGAAATCAATTGTGCATACCAATATTCTCAATGAAGGACAATCTTCTGAAGGAGAAGCATAGTGGAGGATTGGATGGACATTTCGGCCATGATAAAATGTTTACACAGTTGAGCAGTTCATACTATTGGCTAGGTATGAGAATCATGGTGATAAAGTTTGTGAATAGATGCAGGATCTGCCAACATGCAAAGGGGAAAAGACAAAACACTGGATTGTATCAACCATTGCTAATACCAAAGAGGCCTTGGGATGAAATAAGCATGGATTTCGTGTTGGGATTGCCAAGAAAACAAAGGGGATTTGATTCCATATTTGTGGTGGTGGATAGGTTTTCAAATATGGCACATTTCATCCCATGCTAGAAGACAAGTGATGCAACACATGTTGCAAATCTGTTTTTCAGAGAAGTTATGAGACTTCACGGTCTACCCAGGAGCATTGTCTCAGATGGAGACACAAAATTTGTTGGTCACTTTTGGAGGACATTGTGGAAGAATATGGGGACATATTTGTCCTTTAGCTCATCATATTACCCTCAGACATATGGGTAGACTGAGGTGGTAAATAGAAGTTTGGGAAACTTATTGAGGAGTCTGGTTACTGAACACCATAACCAATGGGACTAGTTTCTTCCACAAGCATAATTTGCATACAATGACTCACCAAACAAGAACATTGGAAGGAGTCCATTCTAAATACTCTATGGAATGAAACTCAGGGGAGTGTCTGAGTTGAGAGACTTGGAAAAGGGAGAAATCAGAAGCGCTGGAGCAGAGGATTTTGTTGCTCAAATGCAGAAACTACATAGTCAGATCAAAGAACAATTATAGATTTCTAGCCAGAAATACAAGAACAGAGTTGATCAACATTGCAGGGAAATTCAATTTGAAGTGGGAGATAAGGTTTTAGCACATTTTAGGAAGGAAAGGTTCCCTAGGGGAACATATAACAAATTGAAGATGAAGAAGATAAGACCCTGTAAGATCTTGAGGAAGTTTGATGCAAACACCTATGAGATTGAGCTGCCAGATGGTGTGGGAATTTCACCCATATTCAATGTTTCATATCTGTATCATTATAGGAAATATGACACAGAAGGATCAAAAGATCAAGGAAATATTTAGTGGGAGAAGCAGATGCCTGTGGAAGAGAAACTACAGATGGAGAAGATTTTGGATCATAGGATTAGCAAGAATACCAAGAGGAAGACTTACTTTGAGTATATGGTCAAATGGAAGGGATTCCCAATAGAATATTCTAGTTGGGAAAATGAAGCTGCTATCGAGAAGCAGGGAAATTCAGTAGAGGAGCTCATGGACAGGAGTCCATGAATTTTTGTCAAGGGGAGTATGATGCAGGAGCATCATTGGAAAGCACACAGAGGTGGGACCACCCAATACATGAGAGTTCCTCTGGAACTTCAACGTGATCAGTCACAAACGATTTCAGGATCTGCCTCCACTCTGCACCGAAATTCACCTTCGGAGGCACGCTTGAACCGGTGCCAGAATTTTCCCTTTGAAGCAAGTTTCTGAAATTGTAAATAGAGCAGAAGTTTCCACTTCGGCTCTGGAATATGACTAGAATAAGATATCATAGGATAAGGTTTAGAGTAGGGAAGTAGCCAGGAAAAAAACCCTAGGAACATTTTGAGTTATGAAAAAGTTTGTAAGCCTAGTTAGTGGCAAGTAGAAAAAAGTGGAGAGAACTGTAATACAAAGAAGTTATCTGTAAGAGAACTGCGAGTGAGCAGAAAATATCAATGTTTGAACTACTATAATTTTTATGTATTATGTATCCAGTGGGCACTTGTGAATAGAACATAATGGAAAATTGACCCAAATGTGTGGTGTTTGGACTGTGTGCATTTTCCTGGTATTTTATGTTTTCATGAACAATTGCATGGAACTGTGAATTTTCCCAGTTTTCAATTGTTTCTCTTCATTGGAAGCTCTGCTAGGTGTGCATCAAGCCAAAGAGGAACATTGTGGATCTGAGTTATCGAAATCCCTCATAAGCGAGGAGTGTGTGGGAGATCAAAGTCTGAACCAGATAAAGATCAGGAGATATAGCACTTCAGAAGTGTTATCGAGGTCCAGGAACTCATTCCCTGGAAGAAACGAAGACTGAGTCTTCAAAGAATTAGGAAATTTTCTAAGTCTAAAGTGAGTAAAAGCTCAGGGGGGAGAACACTGTTGAGCATTGGATCATGGTGGAAAATCCCGTAGACCGTATGATTTGAGGAAGGAGCCCAGACTTTAACATTGCGTAGATCCAGGAGGGGAGATCTCGGAGACCTGGACGGATGGTGGAGAGTCCTCGAAGAGAAACGCCGAAACCCCATAGGTTGTTGGATCAGGTGGAGCTACGAGGAGGTTAGCAATAAGGGATTCTTGACATCCAAAGCTCGGGAGGAGTAGTGATCATCGATCACAAGCAGATTTGGACCGTTGGTCCATTTTGGGATTTCGGGTACCACGAGTTGGAAAGACAGAGACTCTTATCTTTCAAAATACCAAACTGCAAAATTGCAAAGTCATGATTCGACCAGAATTGTCGATCCTAGGGATTGTTGTGAGTCATTGATCGAACACCAGGATATTTCGGCACTTTGACATTTCGGCAATCGGGGGTTCGAAGAGTGAAGGGATGAGATGCTTGACTTGTGAAGTCTCAGTCCCTAGCATTTATAAATTTCGGGTTTTAGGAATTGGAGAGTCAAGGGACGTGCATTAGGATTCGTAAAATCACGAAATCCAAAATTCCTTTTCAGTAACATTCTCGATTAACCCTTTCGGTACTTTGGCATTTCAGCCACCGGGGGTTCCAAGGGGCAGAGATATCCCTTGTAACTAGATTTCCCAAAATTGCGAAACCCAAAGTCGCGATTCAAAAAAATTTGGAGGATAAGGCGTTGGGACATTTCGGCTTTTTGGTGACCAGAGACTCCAAGGAACAAGGATACTCCTTGTGTCCTGATTTTGCCAAACACAAAATCCCAAAGGAATAAGTGTTGGGACATTACATCACTTCGGCTACCGGGGGTTTGAAGGATAAAGGAATGGGATGCTTGACTCGTGAAGTCCCAGTCCCCAATAAGTTCCCTTTTCGGCTTGGCGCAAGGTCACATCCCTTGGTCGTGTGCTGTGGGAGCTCACGCTTGGCACCTGAAAAATCCAATTGATCATTTGTAAGGGACCTATGTATTCATCTGAAGGGTTCCAGTTTGGAACTAGAAGAGCCATTTCGGCTCTAGAATCAAAATATCCTGACCGGGAGGTCGCGCAGTCCTTAGGAGGGATAGGGGGTCTGCATCACATGGCATGGTAACACATGGATAGGAAAGGCATGCAAAGGAAAGGCATGGCATGGCATGGCATGGAATGGCATCATATGGCAAGGCAAGGCATGCAAAGGCAAGCCATGGCATGGCATGGTATGGAAAAGTATGGCATGGTATGGAATGGCATGGAAAGGTAAGGCAAGGAAATACACCTTGACACCTTTTATTATATTTTTGTCATAATTTTCAATCCTTTAGGGCTTGATGTATTGAATTTTTCTTTGGAAAGATTGACATTTGGATGTGGTCTAGTTGAATGAGTATCGAGAGCATCTTCAAAATTACCTATAAACTAGTTAATTCTCAAAGGACCTTTGAAGCATATTACAATGGGCCAAAATGTCCTAGAAAAATATTCATTTGTGAAATACAAGAGAAGAATATATATAGACCAATTATCTTTGAAATGATTTTTATAGGAAAACATAATCATATATAGCACACAATGGATAGGGTTGCCACTTACAGTTATGTAATAGAATTTACAATTGATAGTTAAAATGTATAACACATTTTTTTACGATCTTTACTAACGTTTATTGGAATTGTTGCATGTTTTACAACATTGGAATGACTTCTTATTTGTAACTTATTTGAAATTTTATTATGGTATGTGCACTTTGATACGATGTAATATTATTATGGTTTTGTTTCATATGTTCTAATATTAGAAATATAACACAAAAATTGCATATTGCATGAAATAAATAATAACTTTTCATTTTGACTGCTCTTTTTTGCAGAACACGGGTCTTCCAAAAGATCTAGTTGATCCTCATGAGATAGATCCACATTATAATGGGTATGATACATACACGGGAGATGAGGATGATGATTAAGATGAAGAAGACACTGTGAATGATGACGATGATGACCACAATGATGATGATCAAGATAATGATGATGACCTAGTTGTTGGTAGTAGCTAGTGACATTGATCATATAGACTCCATCATTGATCATTGTTGTATATCATTATGATGGCTATTTTCATGTTTATTATCATATGTATTTATTTGTCCTACAATACCATATTATTGAGTTTTATCATTTTGACACTTATCATTTTGACTTATATCATTTGGACATATATCATCTTAACTTACGTCGACTGTTGGCCATGTATCATTCTAACATGTTATTGATCTATTGTCATATTTGACTTTCATTTTGTGTAGTTATATATGATGATGATCTTATCAATATTAAATATATAAGTTGTTTTACATGAGACTTATCTAATATTGATATATTTGACTAGTTTTAATTATAGATGATGATCATGTTATAATCATTATCTTGTTATTTTATATATATTGTATGTTGTAGATTTTATTTAGATGGATATTTAATAAGTATAATGATGTTAGTTTGTATGGATGTCCATTTCCCTAAAAATTATTTATAAAATCTATCATATAAAATACTTGAAATGCAATATGACTTACTCTATAATAATATACATTTTTAAAGATGCATGATATATTTAACTAATGAAATTGAAATAAAAAAATTTAAATTACTAAATGGAAGCTAAAAGGGACACAACATGGGCTGTTAAAATGGAAGCAAAATGTGGCTCTAAAATGGAAGTAAAACTCAACATTAAATTTGAAACCATACTTGGAGCTATTTATGGATCTAATTAGGAAGCTAAATTGGTTTCTTAACAAAAATAAAAATTGGATACTAATTAAGAAGCAAATCCCAACACTAAAAGGAAGAAAATCCTAGAGATAAAAAAGAAGAAAAACAAAACGCTAAAAAGGAAGCAAACGCTAGAACTAAAAGGAAGAAAACCATGGAGCTAACAAGGAAGAAATTCTGGAAGAAAAAAAGATGCAATAATGGAATAACATCTTGGCGTTAATTTGGAAGCCAAAATAGAATTTATTTTCGACGATATACTAGAAGAAAAACATGAATCATGATTGGGAGCTAAACTAGGCACCACACTTGGAGCTAAACTAGGCACTAAAACAAGAGATAAATTAGGAGCTAAAATAGGAGATAAATTAGGAGCTAAAATAGGTTCTAAATCAGGATCTAAACTAGGAGTTAAACAAAGAGCTAAACTAGGAGCTAAACCAGACGCTAAACTAGGAACTAACCTAGAAGATAAACCAAGAGCTAAACTAGGTGCTAAACTAGGAGCTAAATTAGTCACCACATGTGGAGATAAAATAGGTGCTAAAGTAGGAGCTAAATCAGAAGCTAAAGTAGGTGCTAAACTAGAAGCTAAACTAGGAGCTACACGTGGAGCTAAACTAGGCGCTAAACCAAGAGCTAAACTAGGAGCTAAATTAGGCACCACACCTAGAGCTAAACTAGGAGATACACCTGCAGCTAAACCAGACACTATTTTGATTGTTATTTAGGGAGCTATATCACATTTTAGGCGCTAAAATAGACACAAAATCCAGAGCAAAACTAGGTGCTAAATAAGAAGAAAAACTAGGTGCTAAAAAGGGAGCAAAACTAGGCACTAAAAAGGGAGCCAAATCTGGTGCTAAAGAGGGGGATAAATTGGGTGCTAAATCCGGCACCCAATTGAACACGTTGTTTAGCACCAGGTTTTGTGCCCTCTCCTCAACCCGATTCATGCCCTCAAATGCACTAAATTTTGGTGCTAAGCTAGGCACTAATGACCCATTTGTTGTAGTGGAACAATAGACTCAAAGTAAAGACTCTGGGTTTCATTATTGTAATTATCATTCCTCTAACCTATAATTCTAAAAAAATTCTACATTACAAGTAGGTGTTGTAGTTGTGACAACATTCCTTAAATTGTTTTGATTCTATAGATGTACTAATTATTCTCCTTTAGGAGATATTCTTGTGTTTGTTTGTTTTTTTTTGTTTTCTTGTTCCAGATAGGTTAACAAGAAAAGAATATTCTTATCCTTCAGAGGGAGCCACTTGACTCAGCTGGAGTCAAAACTATTTGAGAAAGAGGAACAATAGAACCATCATTGATGCAACCAATGCTATAATGCATGATCAGAATATTTCTATGATTCCATGGGAAGAAGCATGCATGACACAGTATATGTGTAGAACAAGAGTCTTCACCAGACTTTGAAAAACATATCTCCTGAAGAAGTATTCACCGAAATGAATACCAAGATTGAACACTTTAGGTTATTTGGGTGACCAGTGTATTTTCATGTACCCAAAGAGAAGAAGTTCAAGCTAGATCCTTTATAAATAAAGGATACAATGAATCTTCAAATACATTCCATATCAACATCCCTAGTCAGAGATAGATTGAGACAATAAGAAACTTTGTCCTTGAAAATGATATAGTCTTTCAGAAATCCTTAGAATCTCATATGGATATTGACAGTGAGACAATACCTTCTCCCCCTTCAAAAGTTCAGAGGGAGACATACCTTATTCTAGTTGATCTGGTTGTTCCAGTTGATATATTCAGATATATTGTAGTAGGGTGTAAAATGCCTACCTAGAGTCATTCTGCAAAGAAGCAAAGAAGCATACAAGCCTCTCAAGGCACATCCCGAGAAAGAAAAAGAGATTTTCTATCTATCCTTCAGTCATGAGCCATTTCATTGATGTTGAGCCTCTTTGTCTTAGAGAAGCAATAGGAGAATAGGTATGGCAAGATGCCATAACAGAAGAAGCCTAGCATATCTTAAAGAATTATGCATAGTATATTATTCAGGGACCAGAAGGGAAGTCTATAGTAACTTCCAAGTGGATATATAATATCAAGCATGCAGTTGATGGAAGTGTCGAGAAATACAAAATGAGATCTATAGCTAGAGGTTTCTCACAAACAGAGGGATTTTTCTATGATGAGACACTTGATCTAATAAACTCGATACGCTTCCATCCATACTACCATCCATGATATGGAAACCATATTAGATAGATAAATTCTTGATGAGTTTGGATTTCAGAAAGAGTGTTGTTGATCCAAACCTATATCAATACAGTGTTGATGATGAGAGCCTGATTTTGATGAATTATTCAGAAATCCTTGTTGTTGGATACAAGTAATCCTTGGTTTCTGAATTCGATATGAAGAATCAGAGTACGATGCACTACTTCTTGGGACAAGAAGTTACAAGTATGACAAAGGACCAATGAGATTTTCCTGAGTTAAGGAAAATATACAGTGAAAATATTAAATAAGTTCAAGTATGAAAGAAAGCAAAAAAACAACCGTGATGGATTTAAAATAAGAATATTGATGATGATTCAGACGAAATTGATCCACAAGTGATTAGATCACTGATATATCTAGTTAACACCGGACTTGATTGATGTTATACAGTGAATGTACTTAGTCAATTCATGAGTTAGTCAATATAGACTCATTGGATAATAGTAAAGCATGTATTGAGATATATATGAGGCATAATTAGATATGGCCTAAGATATGCCTCCACTGTGAACTTGATTTTGCATGATATGCCAATTCAGATTGAGAATAAAGTATAGTGGACCAGAAGATCACATATGGTTGATGTTCTACCATAAAGGTTTCCATGGTTTCCTAATACAACAGGAAACAAAAATCTGTGGCCTTTAGTACCACAGACGAAACGTATACAGCAGTGAATGCGCGAAGAAATGTGGCCTCCCAAGCTTCTGACAAATTTACTTGACCATGAGATGGATCCTATGATGATAGCCAAGAGTCGTGTGTAAATCTCCTTGAGAACCCAATGTTTCCTGATGGATGAAAGCACGATGAGATGAAATGTCCTTATATCAGAGATATTATGCAGAGGAAAATCGTACACATGCAGTACATTCCTACACATCAGTACATTAACAGACATATTTACCATACTAACTTGGTGAAAAATGGCTTCCTAGTTGAGAGGATTATTGATGACTCCAGCCAAAAAAAAAATCAGAGTACGTCTGTGTGAGACTTGGAATGATGAAGAATGCCTCCCTAGATGAGAGGGAGTGTTGATGAATGCAGCTATGTGAGACATTCTCCAACTTACAAACCTATGTGATGTGGTTCATTGCAACTATGTGAGTCTTTATCTCATCTTACAAACCTAAGAGAAATGCCCTAAGAAGGGTATGTGGTTCTTGTCTAAGACAGAGCTAGGAACATAGAGATGACCTCCTCCCACAAGAATATTTGGGTCAATTTGTGATGGTTGTTTAGACGCTATTGTGATGTTATGTCATTGATATGGAGTCTCTGAAACATCGTTTTATGTGATGTGGCATTTGCGACGAACTTGAACAAACATTGCAAAAGAGACAATACAGGCAAACAATGTGAAACCAACATTTCGTCTAAATTGTGACAAAAACTTTTATAGAAAAATCGTCACATCAATAGAAGTTCTCATTTCATAGGCAAAGACAACTTTTTGTTGTTTATATAGAAAAACCATCGCATCAATAGAATTTGTCATCGGACATGCACTGACAACTTTTTGTTTTTTATATAGAAAAATCGTCGCATTAATAGAAGTTGTCGTCGCCCAGGAGACGACAATTTTTTGTTTTTTATGTAGAAAAACCATGGCATCAATAGAATTTGTCATCGCATAGGCGACAACAACTTTTTGTTGTTTATATAGAAAAACCATCGCATCAATAGAAGTTGTCCTCGCATAGGGGATGACAACTTTTTGTTGTTTATATAGAAAAACCATGGCATCAATAGAAGTGGTCGTCGCATAGGTGATGACAACTTTTTATTGTTTATGTAGAAAAACCGTGGCATCAATAGAAGTTGTCGTTGCATAGGCGACGACCCAAATTTATTTAAAAAAAAAAAATTGGGCTACAATTTTGATATTAATATTAATATTACCATTTTAATATTAATATTACCATAATAGACTTAAGACTTGTCTATTATATGAAATTTCACAATCATTCACATGATAAGTTTCAAAGGCATAACTAAAATATGTTTATCTCTTTCATATGGTAGCTAACAACAAGAGAAAACATGTATTATACCATGTCATAAATAACACTATTGCACACTTTCTATATGATCATTTCATACCTGCTCATTATGAAGAGTTGCATACAACCCACTGAAATCTATCATTCAAAGTAAACAACATAGAATAACCTTCAATATGAAGACAACTAGTTAAAAATGGTATTATCCAAAGCATAACAAGTACAATTTCATGTTCAACAATTAAACACATCCATGCATTCATATCAATAGACATGCATTCAAATTAATGAACATAAACAATCCTATTCATGAATAATAACTTCACTCTGCATAAATAAGAGGTCTATTCATTCAATACATACATGACACTCAAGGGTGGTTACAACTAAATCTTGTTAACAATACAAATATACCACCAAATATTATTGGTTTAACATCAATCAAACTCATTCATAGTATCCCTAAGACAAATTCCTCTTACCAGACATCTACAACACCGTGGATGAAAGGTATCTTTACTTTTAAACATGACAATACTTAGGAACAAGGTTAATACATTTAAACCCATATACACTAAATAAAGGTAAGGATCTTGAATCTATCAACCTCTTAACCTTCTAGGTAAACAACCCATCAATCAATAGCCCATTGAACATGTGAATCAATAATGAATAACATTTGTACATGTCAAAACCTGCAAAGGGTGGACACCATTAAGTCTTGATGCTAATACCAATGAATGATCAAATATAAGAACTTACATCAATATTAGACATCTTCATATTGGTTACAAAATAATCTCTAATCAACAACTTTGTATAGTTATGAATATGAAGGAAAAAACTAGTGAACCTAGAAACCATAGGGAAGCCCCCTTGACTTGGGTCTACCCTTTGTATAAAGTGAAAAGGAGAGTTGGTGAGGTGACAATGGCCAACATCCTAGTTCCACAAATCTTCATCTAGGTGTTGGACTTTACATTTTGGGTATGAGATTGTGTGGAAACATTTTTCCACCATTGTTGAGGATAAAGTTTGTTTCCTAGAAAACATTAGTAGATTAGCTACACCTTTTGGATGAGGGTGCATCCTTGAAGATCTATTCTCATATTGATGACTCCATTGAGGGAATAAATCATTTTCTCTTTGAATATTTGAAGACTTGTTGTTTGTAGGTGAAGCAAACAACAATTAAAGACATCAAAGATTCACCTTGGTGAATCCACTCATGTCTATTTGGAAAGTATGAAGTTATATCTTGTAGATTTTATTTTCAGATTTGGTATTTCATGTTGAAGAGTTGTAAATAATAATGGCCCCTTGGGAATTTCATGAGTATATCATGCTCTAGATGTAGAGAAAATTCAAGGGTACCCAAACCATTATTCTGGACCAAAATGGTTAGAACAACTTCCAATGTTTAATGGTGATGCCCATTGTGCTATTCATCATGTTGTATCATTCTTGCAATATGCTTCATAAATCAATGTAATACATGATGATATAGTAATGAATCTATTTGTACATTATTTGGAAGGAGAACAAAAGTCTTGATTAAAATATTGTAGTGGTCCTACGGAGATTTCATCTTTTGCATATTTTTTCAAAATCTTCTTCAAATGTTGGGGTCCTCACTTGCAAAAGTTTGAAGATGTTATTGCAACTCTAAAAGAAAATGAAGAAGAATCCCAACCATCCAAGCATGAAGACCAAGAGCTTAAAGAGAATGATGATGAAGAAGAACAAGAGCCACCTCTTAATCCCATACATGAAGATTTCAATGAAGATATTGAAGATCGAGCTCAAAGTCCTATTGAAGGCCAAAGACATGAAGATGAAAGTGAAGATGAAGAAGCATACATCTCCATTGAAGACAAATAGGTCATTGAAAAGCCTTGTCACGAGTCCAACCATGAAGATTAAGAGCATGAGAAGGAATCTCTTTTATCCACTTCATGAATTCATGAAAAATAAGTTTGGGTAAGCTATGATTTTATTCAAAATTATAAAATTAATGACACATCTATTGAGGGTTTTAATTTATTTTTATATTCGAATTTATTTTCTTCTACATATAATGAAGACATGGGCAGCCAAGAACATTATATACATTTTTAAAATTTGTATTATGATTTGGATAGATGCTAATGGGAATTCTTAGGAGATCCAATTTATGATGCATCTAGAAAAGGGAGTGTAGATTTTGAGTTTATTGGGCAGCGTAGTATAAGAGAATCAAGTTCAAATAATCTTCATGAAAATTTAGAAATTTCTATAACATATTTCCAGTAATGTTCACATGCACATAATTCATAAAATTTCAATTTTAATGAACTATTTAGCACAAAAAATTTCTAGCCACTTTCATCTCTTGAAAATGATGAAGTTTAATGTAAAATACAAGCTAGAAATAATGTTTTTTCATGCTGGAAATGATATGGGACAACAAGATACACATGTAGACATATCTTACATAAATTTTCAGCCATCACATATGGACTAGCAATCCATTACATGCACTCATAAATTAATTTCCAGATCCGAGAATGCATTTTGTAACTTGTTTTCATACTCTTCCAAAGATAGTGTTGTAACGAAGAAGCCTAGAATTTTGGATCTTGAGGATAGTGAAGAGAATGCTCCTATTTTTGATGATGTAATTTATCGTCAAGATGAATATTCCATCCCTATCCAACTTTTGATAAAGAATGTTGTAAAAGGTGCATGCCATCTTGGGTATGATTTTGATGGTCTTCGTGATGATTTTCAAGTGTTCAACCAAGAATCCATGAAGATTCCAACTTTTTGGTACATGATGATGAATGTCTTCCTATTTTGGTTCATAGCCAAATATAAGGGAAGGATTGTTTATGTAAAAAAACAACTTGGGTGGCTCCATTGGTTGTTTGATTACACTTAGCTCTTTCATTTTTCTCATGTAGAGTAGGAGTAGAGGAGGCTAATTACTCTACCCTCTTGTCGCTTCGCACCTCTTGTACACCCTATGGGGTGATGTGTGTCCTTAGAAAAAAATTTCATATAGGAAATGGAAATTTGTGTTCATAATGCAAAGTGTTCTTTTCCATCTCCATTCAAGTCTCATCAACACCATTAGAATGTGTTTTTTCAACAAATTTTTCCATCTTTTCTTAGGTCCAATCATTTCCATTTGTTTTCTTTTTCTCTATTTTATTTTCTGTCTCTTCTAAGGCCACATCATCATTGATGACTAGCTCATCATCAATGTCATGTTCAACATGGAGGGTGATAGATATACATGATGACAATATCATAAAATAATAACTAGTACTACCAATAGGGATAATCAAATTCAAATTAAATAGTCGAATAGGTTCACCATACCCAAACTTATTGTTTGAACATCACTGATAGCAAGGCCATCATTGTCTTCTCAATGAAAGGAAGCGTAGAAATACTTTCATAAAACATTGGTGGCATAAAAAACTAACAACATCTACTTGACAAGATAAATGAAATAATGCTAACAAGACAAAAAAAGTTAACATAATACACAAGGAACAAATGTAATGATGCTAGCTTAACATGAGGAAATTCATAATGTCTACATGACATGACATTGACAATATGAAATAGGGCTCCTAGAAATGCATACAAATAACACAAATCAGCGAACATACAGGAAGTAGAGAAAATAAAACAATTTAGAGGAAAACTTATCACATCATTTGCTCTTCACTCAAGATCCTTTGTACTGGACATGTTGATTACTTCATTAGAATCATGCTCTGCATGAATAACATAAAATTTATAATAATTACAAGGAAAACACCAATTAGTGGATGTTTTTGTGGAACCACTTCTCCCTTCTCCATTTTTAGTGCGGGTTTCTAGCAAAGGTAGGAAACTAGAGGTTTTCGTAGAATTGTTTTTATCGATACACCTAAATTGTTATGTTGCACTAGGTTTCTAGCAAAGGCATGCAACCAGATGTTTTGGAAAAAGTTTTTTTTATTGATGCACCTAAATTATTATGTTTTATCGATGCCCTTTAATATCTAAAGAATTAGTGATCCATGGCTACAAGTGCATTGGAGCAACAACATGTCAAAAATACATTAGTTCTAAACATTGGTAAAGACACATTGATGATTCACATTGGTCTTGGTGCACCAATGCTTCTATACCAATGTCCACCCAAGTGTAAAAAAACCAAAAATACATCAGTGCTCCACTTTGGTTCCAAAAAATTGGTGCTCGATGACCCATGTGCACTAGAGTGATAATAGCCCCAAAAAACATCATTGCTTTGCTTCTGTATTGGTATATTGTTTCTCCTATTTGGTATGGGTGAACCAATGCTCCTATATAGTGTAGGTGCATCGATGCTCTTCTTTAGGTATGTGTACACTAGTGCTCCTAATACACCAAATCACTGAACAATAATGTCCCTAATGCTTGAGACTAATAAATTAAGAAATTATATTAATGTCCACAATATACTAGCAACACCAAGAAAAGATACACAAAATTAAGTAAGAACTACAGCTTATAGTTTCATGCTATTCATGGATTTGGTCACATGCAATTAAGCTTTCCCAAAATGAAACCCTGATTATTACTTGAATACTAGTTATTTTCTAAATATAATTTCAATTCCCAATGATCATATTTCCCCCTTCCCACCTATAAATAGGAATACAGAAAAATGGAATTTCTATGGACCACTCCCCCTCTAAATTCTTCCTTTCTACCATCTTAATATGTCAGTGCATAGTTTACTGTACTGATCATGAGCTAGGGATAGTTTTCCTTCGATTGCTAGTGATTCGAGCCAATAATCCATAGCAATGGCACTCTCTGGGGGAGGGGAGCCAGCATCCCCCCCCTCAACGGCTGCTTCCTTTCATAAGATTTTGGCCTCCCAAGGCAAGAAGCTTCCAGTAGCTGAACCTCCCATCTTTTTCAAAAAACTCGATTCGATCCCGGAGATAGAATTACCTCCAGACCACCCTATGCATGTAGTAGTCTCCTTGTTAGATCGAGGCTTGGTGGGTCAATTCATGGGGATTTTGTCGTCAGTCCGAACTACAGACAATTGGATCCAAATAAATTGGCGTCTGCTGATCAAAAGAAGCGTAACCTGTTATGCAGTAGGAAGAAGATTCTTTATCTTTGAATTTATCTCTCAGGAAGACAGAGAACTCATATTCATAAATGGACCGTATTTTATGGGAACCCAAGGACTTTATCTAAATTGATGGACGCCAAGCTTTGATCCGATGGTTGAAGTGCCAAAGGATGTCCTAGTCTGGGTCAGGCTACCAAATCTTCCGATCCACTGCTGGAACCCTACTTCACTCAAGGCTATCAAAAATGGACTCAGCCAATACATAGATAGGGTAGACCCCAAAGATCAGTACTCCTGCACACGCATCTATGTAGAAGTGGAATTAGAAGAGGGCCTTATAGAAGCAATCAAGTTAAATGTTGGAGAATGGAATCATTACCAGAAACTTGATTATGAACAATTGTCATTCAAATGTAGAGGTTGCCATGAAAATGGCCACTTTCAACGGAACTGCCCCAAGAACCCAAACAAGGAGAAGGAAAATGGAGAAGGTTGGCAACGACCAAGGAAAGGGAAGAATACAACAAGAACAAAAGGACCAAGGAATGAAAAGACAGGAACAACACAACCCATAGAAAATGAAACTCAATCAGTAGCAATGGTGGAAAACAACCCAAGAAACCTAGATAAGGGCCATGCTATAGAAAAATCAGGAAAAAACCCATGGGAAGATTTTCCAGTAGAGGAAATGCAAGGGAACTCACCACAAGGAACAAGGGAAGCGCCAGTGCCATAACCAGAAGAAGAGTAGGGGAAGAACACGACAGGAAAGAATACCAGACTGGAAATAGAGGAAGGAGAGGTCTCCTCTGATAGATATTATGAGGGAGAAAGCAATACTATTCTAACCCCAAAGAAAACTTGTAGGGGAAGTAAATCCAAAAAAGAAGAAAGAGATCAGGAGACATACAAAGACGTCCTAAGTGGGTCGCAACCAACAATAAGATAGTTGATCAATGTAATACATATAAGGAATCACTCTAGGGATCTGAAAGGAGTCCAAACTCCCTTCTAGGTAATCCATGAAGCTAAGCTCCTGGAACTGTAGAGGTTTTAACAACAAAATAAAGGAAGAGGTGCTCAAAGACATCATCAAAACTTCTAAAATTGAGATCCTTCTACTCCAGGAGTCCAATATGGAAGAGAAAAACTTCCTCAACAAAACAAAAGCAATTTGGAAATTCAGTCAAGGAATAGAATAAAGCGCAAGAGGTGCCTCATGAGGTATTGACACTATCTGGAACGACCNCACCTTAGTGAGAAAAATAGAGGTGCTTGCAAGCTCAGTTGGGTCTGTTGAGTAGGAAAACTGTAAGGAAAAGAGTTAGGGAAAGAAATAGAAAACAACAACTAAGAATTAAACTAAGAAATGCAATAACAAATAAATTCATGAGCATAGGGACATAGAAACAAAAAGAGCAATAAGACCCATGTCACCAATGATGAGGCTAATATTAGTGAAAGAATACACCGAGAAGCAAGGGGACTATGAGTCCCTTCTTCCTCCAAGGTAGGGCTCTTGGATCCCCACTAGAAAGCTCTTCTTACAACAAATAAAAATGGAAAATGATGAAAGAACTCTTTGAAAATCCACTCAAGGGGTGAGATGGATTGCCCAATGCAATGATGAAAATATACTCTTGGCAAGGATAGAGTCCTCAAGAGAATAATGGAAGCATAAATTTTCTTTGAATTCCTTGAAAAATGAAGTGTATCCATGACCTTTTTATAACATTCCTTTGAGCTATTGTTCAACTAGTTTGTAGTGTGAAAAGAGGCTAATTAGGGCATTTTCTAGGTCTTTTACCAGCCATCCAGTCGAATCCAGTCCATATTTGAGTGTCAAACCGGCTTGGGAGCTGAACCATAAGTGGGTGGGAGGCTGACCACTCTCATAAATGCGTCGTTTCTCAGGTGCACGTCTTTTTGTGATAACAGTCGCGCATCGTGCGTATGTGCACGATTTCTGCGTTCCTGTTCTGCGCATGTGCGCACGCACCTAGTGTCTTCATAGAGCCCTTCAATTTTTCACTACTTTGTATAGTTTTTGACCCTTTATGAATGATTTGGTGTTAATTCAGATCCATGGATGACTTCATCACTGTTTGATGATGCTGAGTTCTTGTAACCATGTGCGAATGAAATTTCAGTGATAACAAATGCCCCCTGATGGATGAGGTTAGGAGCATACATATAGCCAAAATCCATCAATGTTTCTTCTAATGAGAGTGTTGTTCTAAGAGAGAGAAATAGTAGGATCGTCTAGAGTGATCCGTTGGAGGGAAAAAGGAACTGGTAGAACCCAACCTTCCATGAGGTGTGTAAAAAATAAAACTCTGTACAAACGAGGTGGGCATGCCCCATGCTCGTGTCATGTAACTCAAAAAAGAGGAATGAAGTGTTGGTGTAGACAACTGCAGCGCCCTCGAGGGCAGTCATGAGAAAGGCAGAAGACAATTTTGCAGATGAACATACTCTGAATAGTAGGCAGTGATCATGGTTATAAGTATCACCGATTATGTGGGCATTGATAGCCCAACCAAGTTCAGAGGCCTTCTGCAAATGAAAGAAATAACTGCAATAGTCACAAAGTAAGACCCACCGTAACATGAAAAGGTGTTGACGTCGAATGTTATGGGGGTCAACAACAATAGGGAGAAATTTTGTTTCACCCTGTGCCATCTGAGATCTCTCATTGGGTGGGTAATGAGAATCAAGATATTATCACCCTTTTGGAAAATGGTGCTAATGTCGACAAAAAAGGGGGACACGACTCCCAGAAGAAAATGGCTTCATAAAATCTACTAGGTGAGGTCAGGAAGTGGAGGAGGTACATGGACAAAGTCAAGAGGTAGGAAGGCTCAAGACTGCCCTTGGTTGGAGTATATGTGAGATAAAAATTGGCCGCAACCATTCAACGAGGTCAAGTGTCAGGGGGATGACAAGACCGGGGACAAGTTGTGCCAGAGGCAAGACAAGGTGAAAAAATTCATAGGGCAGAGGTAAGTGGCCTGTGGGATACTCTGAAGATACAAATGATGCCGGCAAGGGTAGATGATAAATAGTGCTCCAACCAAGGGTGACATGGGTTGCGGTTGGCCAAAAAAGGGAAGCAAGTCACAAAAGGTGATGACAAAAAGGTAATGTAACGACTAGAAATAAAGGAGTTTGTACAATAAATAACAAATAATTGGGGAGAAGTGTACAAATACAGAACTGGGTGCCCCAGTGATATGGTGGGCCCGTGTAGGGCATAATTTGCTTGGAGAACTGATGAAGGGTGGGGGCCCCATGGGTGGGTTTTTGTATGAGGTAGATGAAATGAAGGGAGATTTGCAGATGGGTAAATGGATTGTGGATGAAATGGAGGGTTCATGCTACTGGGGAGGTGCATCCCGACCATAGAACCATGGAGAGATAATCTGGGAGTCCATTGGGAAAGCTAGAAAAATGAGGAGAAGGAGTATGTGGTTGATTCGCGACATGATGTAAGACTATCGGGACTCCCATCCCTAAAGGGTTTTGAAAAACAACATGAGTGTCAGAAGTGCCAAAGGGTGCTATGAATGGGACAACTCATGTGGGTAAGAGTGATACTGGGTGACAGTATCGAGGATGGAAATGGAGGTGTGGGTACTGCAGAGCCGGGAATGGAGATCCTAGAGCCAAATGTCAGAGGGTGTGACTGGAACTATAAGTGAGATTCAGAGGGAATGACTACATGCTAGTGCTAAGTATATACCTGAAGGGGTTGTGTCGATGTATTATGACCAAGTACCTACACACATGAAAACCAAATACCTGACGTGAACAATATCTGAAGATAATCGAATAGATGAGCATGTATTTGATAAGTGCGAATACGCGTATGCGTACCTGATCAGGGTATGAAAAATGGCGTCCTGGGGGCTCAGGATGAAAAGAGGCCTAGGGATTGTTGTGATGTAGATGACGGGATGTTGATCCCGTGGCTGAAGATGGATCAAAAAATGGACACCTCAGGCTCTCGGAATGGTGAGTGGAAGTTTGGAAAAAAGGCTTATATATAGCTGTAGGGCCCACATTGCCACCTTATTTGTACTTGCTACTATAGTGATTAGACGAGAAGAATTCCGAGGAGATTGTGAGATTCTTGGAGGATGAGGTATCCAATTGAGGACCCATGAGTGTCAGGTTAGTGGTTTGATCATCCTGCATAGAATTTTCATTTTTTGGGCAGGGGCTGTACAGAGGGCCATGCAGGGGTGTTTAGGGATATGGGCCCCACATGCGTGGGCGATCTGGTAATAGGCGCACACATGTGCGTGCTTGTCCACTGGATAGACACGTATGCGAGTGCCAGTAACGGGATAATGGGTGCACACTATGGGTGCGCCTGTTCATTGAACAAGCATGCACATGTGCACGCCTGTCAGTTGAACAGGCATGCACATGTGTGCGCCTGTATAGTGAACAGGCATGCCTGAGAGCGTGCCTGTGTAGTGAACAGGTGCGCACACGTGCACGCCTATGTAGTGAAAAGGCGCACATATGTGCGCGCCTATGGGGTGTACAGGTGGGCATGTGTGCGCACCTGTGGGTTGAACAACCACGCCGTGGAGGCAAGGTTGACGGATGTAAAAAATGTCTTTTTGATGTTTGTTGATTATCCATGTGGCTAACTTAGGATGGTTTTATGTTGTACAGGTGATTTTTTTGCACGATGCCTATTGGTTGGCGAGAGCGGGATTGGTCCCAGCTGCGAGATGCCGTTGCTATTGAGGAGCCAGGCGTACGTGCGACTTTGGCATCCTGTGGGCTGCTGAAGTTCTTTGAGTGCCCCTTGATATGGGCGCAGGAGTATCTCCTGTAGTTTCTTATCCGGATGTGGAGTTCGGACCTGCAGTACTTCATAGTGTGGGGAGAGCAGATTCCCTTCACTACGGTGGAGGATGTGTATTTTTTGACTGGGCTCCCATTTCAGGGAACGCCCCTACTGGCAGAGCTGGTGCTACCTAGAGATACGTCATTAGTGACGGTGGGCTAGAGATATTGTTCGGGGCCGAACTATATGTCCGACACAGTTGTGAGCATTTGGGCGATGGATTCCCTAGTGCATCTTTGTATAGAAGTGATGATTGTGATAGTGTATGGTTCAATGGAAACACAACGGATCAGCGGTGGCCAACTTATGGTGATGGAGAGGGTGTTGGCCGGTGAGCATTTCGCCTGGGGGCTTACACTACATTCCAGGATGGTGGGGCAGCTGGACCACTGTGGGTCCACGGATACGGGAGATTTTTCCCTTGGGTCCATCCTGGTGGCGTGGTTTCTGGAGAGGGTGCCGATGTTGTGCCCTAGGATTCTATTGGGTGTGTCAGGGGTGTGAGAGTCACAACTGAGGTAGTGGTCGACGGTGTTGCTTCGCCATGGTGGTGGTGAGGGTGGTCACTTCTTCACTTCCAAGGTGGCACGGGTATGGTGGCAGATGTTGCAGGTGATATTGCGGTACCACTATGTCAGGGTTGACTTCTGGGAGGATCCAGACATGGTGCTACCTCCAGGGGAGGTGTTTGACCGCTGAGGTATGTTGATGATGTTGATATATATGTTTTTGTGTTTTTGAGATAGCATGCCATATGTATATGATATAGATGTTGATACTATTTGTTGTTTGTTTGTATGTGTAGATGTGGCACCTCGCGGGCGTGAGGTGGAGTTGCAGAGAGCATCTTCTTGTCGGGAGCCGAAGAGACTGCCAAGGGGAGAGAGATGTCGACATGAGGACGCCGCGATGTGAATAGCTGGGCCAGAGAGGGCAGCAAGGAGATGTCGGTTTGATGACCTTAGTGTTGGGCCATCACATGCTCCTCCGACAGCTGCTGGAGTGGATTTTGAGGACATACGCAATCGTTTGGAGGCGGTGTTATAGGATGTGCCTGAGGGCATATGGTCTTTCATCTAGGATGAGGGTATCCTAGAGCAGTGCATGGGGGTTTCGCCGCCATGGAAGGCCTTAGTACGGAAAGCAGTAGTGGTTGGTGCAGCGATGACCAGGCGACTACTGCTAGGGTAGGAGGGACTGGTAGGGGGTGGACCACCACCACCTAAGGGAGGGGCAGGTGGTGGTGGGCCACCACCACCTGAGGGAGGAGCAGGCGATGGTGCTCTAGAGGCACCATGAGTGGTGCTCTATGTATTGATGTATATATATTTTTTGTATATAGGCTGGTGAGCCCATTTTGTATCGAGGTGCTTCATTGGCCTGTGGATAGTTGTATTTTTGTATGTAAACATTTGGATGCCACTGTGGACCTTTCGATATATACATGAGTATACATTTTTGAGATCTATGTGGTGTTTACATGTGTTTTGTTAATGTATTGATGATGTCTAATCTATATATGTGATGATAGTTTGTGTTATATGTTTATGTATGTGTAGAGGTAGCTTGATGTGATATATGCTAGTCTGACACAATATTAGCTAGGTTATCCATAATTTGATTCAA
>JASDQU010013841.1:66366-96116 GCA_032191745.1 Picea mariana | reverse complement strand
CATCCAGACACTCATAAGAATGCACAGAGGGAGATTAGATCTAGACCGTTAGATCTAAATGAAAGGACCAATATTCGTTGGATACAGAGGTAAGTGCACAAACTTTAACATTCTTGAAATGCACGGGGTAAGAAGACTCACAAAAGACAAGTTTGTGATTCCACCACAACCATTGGATCATGGAGAGATCTAGGCCATCGATCAGAGGTAAGCGCAGAATCGGCAATCAGGATTTTGGAGCACGGATAAAGATATCTTCCAAATTCATGAAACACAAATTCGCAAGTTTGTCTGAGCCGTTAAATCGTGGGGATTTGTGAGCCATCAATTTGACACTCACAAATATCGAGAAATCAGGAATCGGGAGAATAGAGGTGAACCAACCTCCAAAGTCATGCAACGTGAAATCATGATTTGATCATATCCATCGATCAAACGAAGATCGTGGACTGTATATCCAATCATATCGATAGTTCCCGATACGCGAAATCCTGACGTGTTTGAGAGTTGAGCCCTGAGTTATGACTGAAGGTCACATTAAGGGAAGACAAGGGAGGAGCTATTACATGCTAGGCTCCTATCAGGGTTTCAAAGGTCAGAAGAATTAGGGTGACTCACATGCAAGGACCCGATGTGAGAAATTGTGAAACGCCTTTTGGGTTAGACTTGTGGTCACATCCCATGGTCACGTGAAGGAAACTTATGCCTAGTGCTTGTTCGCACGGGTTGAGTTACACATAAGGCCTGTGGATATTTCATGAGGATTCCAGAAAGTAATCTAAGTAATCAAAGAGTTGTTCTAGCTCGAATATTGAGAAGATCCAATGACCAGGATGTCAGTAGACSCTACTGTGGTGGGGTAACTGCATCAAGTGGTATTAGATCCTTTTTACAAAAATGATTTATGTAGGCCGAGGAGAGAATACATTAAAGAAGAGATAGTATGATACCATCAAGTGGTATCAGAGTGAATTTTTGTCTATAGATTTCAAGCAAAGAAGATAAAGGAGACAAAAKAACTCAAATTTGTACTTTGTGTGTCAGATAAAGTCAACACAATGCCACCAAGGAGACGAGTGGAACAACCTTTAGCCAATCGAGTTGTAGAAAGGGAGATGTGAGAACTTCGTGCAAGATTGGAGGCCATGGAGGCAGTGCAGAGAAGAGCACCTGATTCTGGAGACATCAACGATGTAGAGAGTTAAGAAGTAGAAATTGAAGAAGCTAAAGGAGAGAATGTTTCCAAAGAACGCTTACTGAGAGGAGTTGTTAGATTGGGAGCTAGAGTCAAGATAGAGGTCCCAATGTATGAAGGCAATTTAGATGTTGAAGAGTTGTTGGATTGGGTAAGATCCATGGACAAATATTTCAACTATGAATATGTTGATGAGGATAAGAGAGTGATACATGTTGTCATAAGACTCAAAGGACATGCAACACTATGGTGGGATGAACTACAGGCTAAGAGGAGAAGCAAGGGAAAAGAGAAGATAAATAATTGGGACAGAATGGTAGCCAAGCTAAAGGAAAAATCCATGCCCAAAGATTATCATATCAATCTGTTCAGGAAGCTATAGAACCTTAGACAAAAGGGTATGATAGTTAAAGAATACAAAAGGAGTTCTACAAGATGAACATTAGAACTGGACAAAGAGAGAAGGATGAAGAAGAAATTGGCAGGTATATAAATGGCCAGAGGTATGAAATCCAGGATGAGGTCAGCATGATGTCAGTAAGGACAATGGAGGATGATTATCAGTTTACAATGAAGAAAGAGGAGAAGTTGGCCAGAAAAAAAAACCAACGAGGCAGAGGTAAAAGCCCAGTCTTGAACAAAGGCAATGGAGTTTCCCATGACAAGGCAAAAAAATCCAAAAATGAGACTGAGGAACCACATAGTCACTCAGAAAGAGGAGGAAGTTCTTGAGGAAGACAAGATGGTGGAAGAAGTTCTTCCAGAGGAAGAGGAAGAGGCAGAGGAGGAGAAGTGATATGTTACACCTGTGGAAAGGTAGGACATAAGTCTTGGGAATGTCTCGAGAGAAAGAAAGAAGGAGAGGGTGAAGCTCACATTTTGGAAGCACAGATAAGAATTGTTGAAGCAAAAGGAGAAGAGGATGGAACATCCCTGATGTTGAGAAAGGTTCTCTTAGAACCTGAGGCAGAAGTTGAGAAGCCAGTGCAGAGAAACAACCTATTTAGGACATCTTGCAAGAATAAAGATATAGTATGCAAGGTGATAATTGACAGTGGGAGCACTGACAACTTAGTATCCATAGAGATGGTGGAGAAATTGGAGCTAGAGAAAACTGCACACCTAAAGCTATATAAAGTCTCATGGTCATAGAAAGGACCCTAGGTAATGGATACTAAATAATTCTTGATTGAATTTAAGATAGGAGGATATAGAGATGAAATTCTATGTGATGTAATTCCCATGGGTGTATGTCATATTCTGTTGGGAATACCATGGCAGTTTGACAGGAATGTCATTCATGATGGGAGGAATAATACATACACCTTGGATACGAATGGTAGGACACACATGTTATTGACAATAGAGGAAAATAAAGTGAAAGAGGAAGCTAGCACAAGAATACTTCTCAATAGTGGGAAGGAACTCCTGAAGGAAGTAAAGAAAGGACATGAGATGCAGTTTGATGTGGTGAGAAAACCTAGATTTGTTCTTACAAGTACTTCAATGGATGATTTTCCTGAATAAATTCAGGAATTGTTGGATTATTTTGCAGACATAGTGGTGGATGAACTGTCTAACTTATTTCCACCCATCAGAAGTATCAGCCATCATATCAATTTAATACGAGGAGCAAGTCTATCAAACAAAGAAACATACAGACTTACACCTTGAGAGAATGAGGAGCTAAATAATCAAGTCCATGAGTTGTTAGAAAAGGGTTTGATCAGAGAGATATTGATTCCATGCACAGTGCCAACTATGTTGAGTCCAAATAAAGATGGAGGATGGAGAATGTGTACAGACTCAAGAGCCATTAACAAGATCACGATGAGGTATAGATTTCCTTTGCCAAGAATGGATGATTTAATGGACTGTTTAAGTGGATCAAATTTATTTTCTAAGATAGATTTGAAAAGTGGGTATCACCAGATAAGAATGAGAGAAGGTGATGAATGGAAGAAAACCTTTAATACAAATGAAGGTTTGTATAAATGGATTTTTATGCCATTTGGATTAACAAATGCCCTGAGTACTTTCATGAGGTTGATGAATGAACTACTGAAATATGTCATTGGTAAGTTTGTGTTTGTATATCTAGATGATATACTCATATTTAGCAAGACTAAAGAGGAGCATTTGAGACACCTGAAACTAGTGATGAGGAGACTACAGTAGGAGAAGTTGCTAATAAATTTGAAGAAGTCCTCTTTTATGAAGACATAACTCATTTACTTGGGTTTTGTGATATCTTCAAATGAACTAAAGATGGATCCATAAAAGGTGAAAGAAATCAAAGAATGGTCGTCACCAAGAAGCATGTTTGAGGTAAGAAGCTTCCATGGATTAGCAATTTTTTATAGGAAATTCATCAGAGACTTCAGTGGAATTTGTGCACCAATGATGGATACAGTGAAGAAGAAGCACAAGTATTTTAAATGGACAGAGGAGGCCGAGAGGAGCTTCAATAATCTGAAGAAGAAAATAACAGAGTGACCAATTCTAGTCTTACCTAATTTTGAAAAGACATTTCGAGTGAGATGCGATGCAAGTGGAGTTGCAATTGGAGCAGTTTTGAGCCAGGACAATAGACCTATTGCCTATTTCAGTGAGAAGTTGAATGAGACTAAGAGAGAATATTCCACATATGATAAGGAGTTTTATTCCATAATTCAAGCCTTGAATAAATAGAGACATTACCTTGTCCCACAAGAATTTGTCTTGTATAGCGACAACCAAGCTTTAAAATATCTAACCAGACAGGAAAAATTGAATCGGAAGAATGCAAAGTGGATTAAGTTTATGCAGAATTTTACTTTTGTCATAAAACATATTGTTGGTAATGCTAACAAATTTATTGATACATTGAGCAGGAGATGTTTGATTCTACAGGAATTTCAAGTGAAGACCTTGGGGTTTGAACACCTTAAGGAAACGTACAGTGATGATCCAGATTTCAAGGAGGCATACGAATCATGCGTGAATCCTGTGCTAGGAGATAGGAGCCAATGGGAATAATATATGATTCAAGAGGGATTGTTGTTCAAAGGCAATCAGTTGTGCATACCAAAATTTTCAATGAGGGATAACCTTTTGAGGGAAAAGCATAGTGGAGGATTGACTAGACATTTCAACCATGATAAAACATTTGCACAGTTGAGAAGTTCATACTATTGACCAGGTATGAGGAAAGAAGTGATGAAATTTGTGAAAAAATGTAGAATCTTCCAACATGCAAAAGGAAAAAGATAGAACACTGGATTGTATCAACCATTGCTAATACCAGAGATGCCTTGGGATGCAATAAGCATGGACTTTGTGTTAGGACTTCCAAGAGCGCAAAGAGGATGTGATTCCATATTTGTGGTGGTGGATATATTTTCAAAGATGGCACACTTTATCCCATGTCAGAAGACCAGTGATGCAACACATGTTGCAAATCTCTTTTTCAAGGAAGTTGTGAGACTTCACGGCCTACCCAAAAGCATCGTCTCGGACAAAGACACAAAATTTGTTGGTCATTTTTGGAGAACACTGTGGAAGAAGTTGGAGATGGATCTGTCCTTTAGCTCAGCTTATCATCCTCGGACAAATGGGCATAATGAGGTGGTAAACAAAATTTTGGGAAAATTTTTGAGGAGTCTGGTCCCTGAGCATCATAACCAATGGGATCAGATTCTACCACAAGAAGAATTTGCATGCAATGACTCACCAAACATAAGCACTGGAAAGAGCCCATTCCAGATATTGTATGGAATGAAACCCAGGGGATTATCTAAGATGAGAAACTTGGGACATAGTGATATCAGAAGCGCTGGAGTAGAATATTTTGTTGCATAAATGCAGAAGCTTCATAGCCAGATCAGAGGACAATTACAGAACTCTAGCCAAGAGTACAAGCATAGAGTTTATCAACATCACAGATAAATTCAATTTGAGGTGGGAGATCAAGTTATGGCACATCTCAGAAAAGAAATGTCCCCTAGGGGAATGTATAACAAGTTAAAAATGAAGAATATAGGGCCATGTAAGATCTTAAGGAAGTTTTATGCAAGCAACTATGAGATTAAGATGCTAGATGATGTGGCCATATCACCCATATTCAACGTTTCAGACTTGTATCTGTATTGGAAATATGACGTAGAGGGATCAGAAGATCAAGATAAGATTTAGTGGGAGAAAAAAATGACTGTAGTAGAAAAAACACAGATGGATAAGATCATTGATTAGATAATTAGCAAGAAGACCAGGAGGAAGAACTCTTTTGAATATCTGGTCAAGTGGAAGGGACACCCAATACAAGATGCCAGTTGGAAAAATGAAGCTAATATCCAGAAGCATGAAAAGTTGATGCAGGAGCTCATGGACAGGATTCGATGAATTTTTGTCCAGGGGGAGTATGATGCAAGAGGATTGTCAACATCGTCAGCAAGCACATATGGAAGAAAATTTCAGCACTTGAGAATCATTTTAGAATCTCAAACTCTGGGAGTTACTGCAAATCCTTTGGGGAGTTGATGAAGAACATAAGAATATCAAACACTTGGAGGTGGAATGATCATGAGCGATCAGGGAGTTTCATTATGAGTCTTGAATGTAACTAAACTTAGGTAGCAATTAGGTTTTTCATTTTTGAGGTAGATGAGTAGTCAGGAGGAGCCCTAAGGACCCTCTAAGTTAAATAGAGGTTTTGTACGCCCAAATGAGGCTTTTGCGAGTTAGTAGTAATTTTCTGAGGTTTAAGTTATTGTTTTGATATTAGTTGTAGCCATTTAATTTTGAATGAATATGACAGAGAAAAATTGACCCAAATGCATAGTACTTTTATTGTTTGCAATTCTCTATTATTGTGTTTTCATAAATGAATGAATTTCATTATGAATGGATGAAACTATGAATGTTAGTATAAGTTTCAATTGTTTTTCATATGTTGAGTGTTTTCAAGGTGTGCACATCGAACGCAAGGAGTGTGTTGACAGAATTTGTTTTGATTATGAAGCTCATAAAAGATAACATGAAACTTTCCCTTTGCAAGGAGTGCAAAGAGACTACTGTCAGGCGTGCACAGACACCCGCTAAAACTAAGTTTTGCATAAGAATATGCTGCAAAGAGTGCACAGATCCGAAATTCGACTAAGTGTCGAAGGGACTCCGTAAGAGTCAAAGGAGAAGAAAGCAAGAAAGCTTAGAAGGGATAATACCTTCTAGAAGCGCAGACGAGGTCTAAGAAACAAACTCGTGGGAGGAACAAAGTTCAAAGCCTTTGAATAACTACAAATATTCTAAATCAAAAGAATTTGTAAACTCAATAAGTGGAGTGACAACTATCGTTGGATTAGCCGCAGAGGAAGAGATCTGGCCATCAAATCTTGTGACCAGACACACATAAGAACGTGCATAGGGAGATCAGATCTCGACCGTTAGATCTAAAGGTGGGGACCAACAGTCGTTGGATGCAGAGGTAAGTGCACAAAATTTAATGTTTTGGAAGTGCACAGGGTAAGAAGACTCACGAAATACAAGTTTGTGATTCCACCGCAACTGTTGAATCACAGAGAGATATAGACCATCGATCAGAAGCAAGCTTAGAATCAGAAATCGAGAGTTTGGAGTACGGAGAAAGCCATCTTCCAAAGTCGCAAAATGCGAAGTCGTGAGTTGATCGGAGCCATTAGATCGTGGGGAGTTGTGAGTCATCGATCTAATGCTCACAAATATCAGGAAATCAGGGATTGGGAGAACAGAGGTGAACCAACCTCCAAAGTCACATAACGTGAAATTGCGATTTGATCGTAGTCGTCGATTGAAGGAAGATCGTGGACCGTAGATCTAATCATATCAGTAGTTCCTGATACATGAAATCCTGATGCACATGAGATTTGAGCCCCAGGTTATGACCGGAGGTTACATTGACCGAATATAAGGGAGGACTTAGTACATGCGAGGCTCTTGACGGGGTTTTAGAGATCGAGAGAAATGGGGTAACTCACATGCAAGGACCTGATGCGTGAAATCATGAAACGTCTTTTGGGTTAGACTCATGGTCACAGCCCGTGGTCACATAAAAGAAACTCATGCCTAGTTATTGTTTGTGTGGGCTGATTTACACATAGGACCTATGGATATTTCATGAGGATTCCAACAAGGAATCAAAGAGTTGTTCTAGATCTAAGATTGAGAAGATTCAGTGACCGAAAGGTCAACAGACCCTACTGAGGTGGGGGCACTGCATCATAGGTCAAACCTCTCTTGATATTGGAGCATTGTATCTTCCATTTGGAGGTTTATCCCTCCCTTTATATTTGGAAGTTGTAGCTACCTTTGGAATTCATTACTTCCCTTCAACAATAATTATTGGTTATTTCTCATATATTGTACATGGTGTATGGGTGTAACTCTTCTACTATTGTTCAATTCTCATTGGATGTAATTGAAAATATAATCTGGTTAAAGTACAAGTTGAAAAAGTTTCCAAATTGTACTTGATATTGATTCACCCCCATCTCAGTATCAATAATACACATGTTCAAACAAGAAGAAATGAGATCAATAGAGCCTATTACCTCACTTAAATTTGTTGAATTATGTTTATTCCATGTAGAAACTATAGGCTTAATAGAGTAAACCAAATGTGAAACTGTCTCACTAAGATCATGTATGAAACTCATTACTTTTTGGTACCCAACACTCTAGTTGACATCATTTGCAATGGCTCTTAATGGACCACTTTCAACTCCAATTGAAGGCTGCAAAATCTCTGTTGATGTTCTAGATTTTCACTTGATATTACTGTCATATTTACAAGACTCTAATGTTTTCATATACTGGACAATAAATTCTTCCCTTGGTTCTCTATTACTATTTTCCACCTAAAATACAATGTCAAGTTTCAACATAGTCAATTCAATAAAAAAATTTAAATAAATAAAAATTTAAATTCAACCAAAAAGAAACACTTACTTTCAATTTGTTTCTTTTGGCCTACAATCTGGCTTGGCCAAATGTATATGGATCCCTCACATTATCTTATTCTTTCATGGTGTTGGTCCTTGACCAAGTTTTGAGGATCCTTGGTTAGGTTTGACCTATTTTGGACCTCGACAAGCTGTCAAAGGCAGAGCGCAAGTTGAAGCGGATATCGAGGGATCTCGGCCCCTTATTTAGGGCTATGTAACGGGTATGGGGATATCAGCCCATGGGTTTACCCATGCTTAGGCCCTTTTGTAATGAATAAATAGATGTTTAGGTGATGTAAGAAGAGGCTTGGTACCTTATTGAGTGCTAAGGAAAGATACGTGTCTATGTGATGGTGTGCTAAGTGAAAATTGTAAATTCTTTGTGCATGTTGTGTTGAGAACTTGCAAAGATAAGTGCAAGTGAATGTAAGAGACTGTGTAAAGGATTTTTGTTGTAACGTATCTTGGGGAAGGAGGATCTAGCGAAGTGCACGCATATATCCTATCCAATGCGAAGTAGGATCTTGTGGCTCTGTGCATGTAGAAGATTGACAGAAGACAATAAAGAGAAGAATAGTTCGTGGAAGTAGCCCTAGGATGGGGTTGAACCACATATATCATGTATTGTGGTTTGTTTATGCATTGTGAATGTTTTATAGTTCATATGATTTATGCTTAGTGTATGGATGAATGCTTAGATGAATATGATAGCTTAGTACTTAATGATGTGAATACAATACTAGATATGATCTATGTTGATATGTTTAGTGCTTGAATATATTATATTAGGATGAATACTTCGATGCTCTATTATTAGGGTTTATATACGCTGAGAAATAAGGTTAAATACCGATGAATAATGACTGTTAAATGCTCCATTAAGGTTTTGTAATCACAGATATGTGTCCCTGCTAGGCTGTAGACATCTGAGTAATGCAACCACCCATGCCTCTACCTCGGGTGAGACTTCATCTTCTTCGCAGGTGTTGCTGAAAGGGCTAGTAGTTAGGGTTTTGTTGGTGCGTTGTTGAAGCGTTGAACCTTGGGTCTGCCCCTGTGTGCCAACAAATGGTTCTATTGTCGAGACCTGGAATTTTGATTGCTGGGAACTGAAGAAAAGAGAAAAATCGGTGTGTAGATATGTTCCCTTAGTGCACAGTATTCTACTTGACTTGTAAAGCTCTATGCTAAAATGAGAAGTTAGATCTGAATAAAAGAGGTAAGATCTTGAATCTTTCTTCTCTAATAAAGGTAAGAAAAGTGAAAAGTTCTGATTGAAAAGGTAAGATAAGTGGAAATTTTTGTTTCAAAAGTATGGATCTAGGTATGTTTGATAAAAAAATTCCTACCTTGAAAACTAGGACACAACTAGAAGAAAGAAGATTTGATATGAGTAGATCTGATAAGAATAGTGAAAGATATGTTGTTTCTATGCATAGAAATAATGTTTTGACTAACAAATGGATGTAGGATCCTAGAAATAATTTTTTGTAGGTTAGCTACTATGATCCTAGTGCCCAGTACAAGAAACGTTGAGGATCATTTTAAAGAGAAAGAGGCTTAACTCTTTGTTACGGTTGTAGAAGACCATGACATCTTGCGAAGGAATTCCCTGGTAGAAGACCTAGTTGTCATTGTTGTAAAGCTATGGACCATGAAGTTTTTGATTGCCCTAGAATGATTTCTAATATTGAAAGAATGAATACGAGACAAGAAAACCCTGAGAAAGGTCAAGCAACTGAGACCATGGAAAAACTCTAGAAAGAATCAGAGAAGGTATTACTACAAATGAAAGAAACCATGAATGATCACAGAAATATCAACTTATCATAGATATTCAAAGAAAAAGAGTGCATAGAAACAAGAATAGGAGACTTCGACATTGAATGTGTTCTGGATGAGGAAACACAGGTGAATATCATGACAGAAAGAACCTAGGAAGTTTTAGGAAAGCCTGTTATGAGTCCTTCATTGGGAGGAATAGGATTATTTAGAGGAAAACTGATAACCCTATGTGGAAGGCTTACCGAGATATCTATGAGTTCCCATGGAACTTCGATAGAGGAATATTTTGAGGTTGTTAAATTTATTGAGAGAAGCATCCCATTTGCTATGTTACTAGGAAAAACCTAGATCAAGAAGGATCAGACCAGAAGAAAAGAAGAGGAAACCATAGAACAGAAGAAGTAAGAATTAAGAGACTTCATGACTAAGAGAATAACACACTTACTAAAAGAACAACAGGACCAGAAATCTCGATGTCGAAGTTGGAAGAACCCAAGAAGACTTAAAACACTTGTCTATATAGGAGAGTAGAGAACCTACCCAAGATGAAGAAGAAGTATTACTCTCTAACCCTATGAAAGAATGTCAATAGCGTGAAATTACTATGATAAGTATAGATAAGAATTAGAATGGAAAGAGGAATACCAAGATGCAGATCACAGGGAGGAAGGATAGAAATCTTAGTAAGAAGAGAGAAAAGTTTGAAAAATTGCAAGAGGTTCCAGAGGGAACTTCGCAGAAGGAAGGTTTGTAAAACTTGAAATTCGCTGAGATATCAGAACAGTGCAACATGGAACTTCGCCATGGCAGAGCGATATAACCGTTGGATTCATTATGACCATTAGATCGACTCTCCCGAATGGTTAGAACAATATTTATGAACATAAATCTCATCATTGGACCATTGGGACCATGTTGTAATGGACATAACTGCATTGATGAAGGCTTGTCACCCGTTGGAGAGATACGTTACCTTGTTGTCTACTTAGTTCGTCGACTATTGCACCAAGAAAAAATTTGTGAATTGTATCCGAGCCAACAAAAGAACTCATTTATACCGTGATGTGTTTACTGAGATCGACACCTGTTCTATTGCAATGAGAATTCATTCATCGATATTCGATCTTGAGTGTGCATTTCAGATGAAATCAGTGCCATATATAATTCCATAGAAGAAATTCTAATCGATTTAATGGCCGAAAAGGTAATGTCCGCAGGAACTCAAGCTTCCTCAATGAGAGGAGTGCAAGCCTCTTCGTTGATTGATCGCAGATTTGGACCATACTGACGTACAACTGAGAAAATAACCAAGCATCGAGATGACTTGGTGAACGTGAAGTTAATCCCGACTATCCTGCCTGACTACATCCCACCTCTAGTCGGTGCGGTGAGTCGTGGCAGTGTCCCCAGAGACTTCGATTACACTCTAGTTACTACGTACCTCTTGAAGGGGATATGTAAAGTTTGACCGTAGCTGGATAAGATCATGGCATTAAAATTCAACGACTTCAACCTAGAGGATCGCAAGAACCACAGTATGCTCGCTCCTCATAGGTATTTGACTAAGACGAAGGGGAAGAACTCGAGGATAATCCCCCAACCATGGACTATGGACCTCACGCAGTCCATTGTCCTGAACGTAATGAGGATACTACATTTTGAAAGGAACTAGAAGGTTAATGCATGCCTTAAGMTCCTGCTTTCATGCTTCCATGGAGGCTATATGTGACTAGACAGATGCATCACTGTCGATCTGGCGCTAATCCATAGGATCACCAGATTGAGCATGTAGGGACCYGACCCACAAGACTTCTACCCAAGGAAGGCTACACACTGCGCACATGCACAGAAGATTAAAGATACATATGGTGATGTAGAAAATGGGACGTGAGGCTACAAGGTAGCCTCCATCCAAAATGGTGTAGTGTGCCTGTCCTGCCAGTTGATTGCAGGAAATCTAGTGAGAAAGAACAGACCTACTCAAGTCATAGGGTTCGTTGTCAACCTCGATGGAAAATTTGTGGAAGGACTCTAGATGAATTGGGAAAAATATTTAGTCAACCAGTTAGAATTAGATTTCCACTAAGCTTAGGATCAAGGCTATGAGTTCCATTTTAGCTAGCTTTTGATCCTCATCACGTTTACTACTTGGGAGATGCCAAAAGGTKCGACCTTCCTGGACATTGATCCATTTGAGCCGCTCGCTGCGAAGTTCACCATGCTCTGGTACTCAAGTGATATGGGGAAACAATGACAGTTGAACATGTTATTCCATACTTATTATCTCTAGTTAAAGAAGGATATTGAAGTTGTCCCTCGTATGACGTCGAACACTCTACATCGGTTGAGGCCACTTATGGATTTCCTTGTAGATCGACACTTCATGTATATCACTGCATGTGTATATGAGAGTAAATAAGAGAWTTGGTCATACTATAAGCTCACAGAGGAGGACCTAGAAGAAATAACCAAGGACAAGCCTGAAAATCTCCTTATCCCTGTTAACCCCACAKAATTGTCCRACCTTGAACAAATCGAAAGCCCAGAGGCCACTCGCGAAACACATGATACACCTRGAACCAATAGAARGAAGAAGACAAAAGAGGTTCAGCAGTTGAGCAGTACCTCATAAAAAACCACTTCAGAATCACCTGGATGAGGAGGTGATGATGAAGTATATAAAGAAGAAACCAATGGAAAAGAATATCAGCAGAAGAAAGGCGAAGTAACACCACCTAGGGATCATGTTGATGAGGCTGATCCCTCTAAGAAAAGGAAGGTTTCCCCCTTGAAACCTACCTCACGGAAGAATTCCAAAGCTACTAAGACTAAGCTGCAGACTGTGCTCACACTTGATGACTTCGACTTCATCATCGTAGTTGTATCAGATGCCTCGTAGGACCTCTTTCAGAACACTAAAACCAAATAAGAAGCCATGTACAATAGAATTGAGACAGAACTCGGAGGGGTAAAGAAGGCCCTTCACTCCAGCCGTACAGTGTCCACTGAGGACCCGCCATCAGAAGAACCAAATTTGGGAGATGAGCCTACCCAAATCTCCATAATAGATGATGCATCTAATCTCATATTCCTCACGCGTGAGAAGAAAAATAACAGGCCACAATGGCCCTAAAACAAGCACAAGAGGAAGTGATAAAGAAACTCTAAGTTGCGCAACAGGAGAAGGATGACCTCCAAATGAATTTTGACAAGGACAAAGAGTATATCCAAAAAGAGAAGGAACAACTTCTCGTGGAGCAGGTTTGGGTAAAAGAAGCAGTAAAAAGAGCACTTCGCTCTGTGACAGGATTAGAGAAAAAGGACGAAGACCTAGTGGAACATCAAGTAGCACAGCTTGTTGAAGCCATCCAGCAACTTCAACAGAGAATAGCAGATCTGGAGCTATGAACAGTGCCAAGCCTCCACAGAACGTGTGAGACCAAAGAGAAGCCATTATCCAGAGCACAGTTAAGAGGATCAAAGCCTTAGATTTGGAATGTAAACATCTTAGCAATAGAAGTGCACAGACTTATGAGCGACTTACTGAAGACCCTGAACTGAAGACACTAGAGTCACAACTCCATAAGGAAAAGAAGCAAGCAGTGACAGTACAGGCGTAGTTGAAACTCCTGTCAGCATTTGAAAGGATGAAGTGATCCCAAGAACAACGCACTGCTCAACAACAGGTCCACACCATTCAGAGCAAAGTCATGGAAGTGACTCACAGTCTCCAACCAATTCAAGATGAGGCTTGCCAAATGTTCGAGGAGATTGAAGGTCGAGGAGTAGAACTGGAACAAGTAGTCACTACAGTGGAATAGTGCTTAGAGGGACCTGTCAACGAAGTAGTTATTCAAGAGTTCATCGAGTAGGAAGCCTTGGCAAAGCAACAAGTCGAAGCAGCTTGAGCCAAGATCGAGGATTTTGAGGCAGAGCTACCCAGATCAGAGTGACTTGGGACAAGTCACAGGTGAGTGTTGGGGGCCTATTGGCCCTTAAACAAGTTTTGAGGATCCTTGTTCAAGTTTGACCTATTTTGGGACTTCGACAGGCTGTTGAAGGCAAAGCGCAAGTCGAAGAGGAAATTGCAGGATCTCGACCCCTTATTTAGGTATTTTTGGGTTTTGGGCTATGTAACAAGTGTGGGGATGTTGTCCCATGGGTTTACCCATGCTTAGGACCTTTTGTAATGAATAAATAGATGTTTAGGCTATGTAAGAAGGGGCTTGGTACCTTGCTGAGTGCTAAGGAAAGATATGTGTTCGTGTGATGGTGTGCTAAGTGAAAATTGTAAATGCTTTGTGGATGTTGTGTTGAGAACTTGCAGAGCTAAGTGCAAGTGACTGTAAGAGACTGTGTAAAGGATTTGTTTTGTAACTTATATCGAGGAAGGAGGATCTAGTGAAGTGCATGCAGATCTCCTGTCCTATGCAGAGTAGGATCTTGTGGCTCTGTGCATGTAGAATATTGACAGAAGGCAATAAAGAGAAGAAGAGTTGGTGGATGTATCTCCAGGCTGGGGGTGAACCATGTATATCCTATGTTGTTGTTGCTTTGTGCATTGTGAATGTTTTATAGTTCATATGATTTATGCTTATTTTATGGATGAATGCTTAGATGAATATGATATCTTAGTACCTAAAGATGTGAATAAGATACTAGATCTGATCTATGTTGATATGCTTAGTGCTTGAATATATTAGATTGGGATGAATATTACGATGCTCTATTATTAGGGTTTATTTGCGCTGTGAATTAAGGTTAAATAATGATGAATAATGACTGCTAAGGGCTCCATTAAGGTTTTGTAATCACAGATCTGTGTCCCATCTAGGTTGCATACATTTGAGTCCTACAACCACCCCTACCTCTACCTCAGGTGAGACTTCATTTGTTTCGCAGGTGTTTCCGGAAGGGTCGGTAGTTAGAATTTTGTTGGTGCGTTTTTGAAGCATTGAACCCTGGGTCAGCCCCTGTGTGCCAACACATTCCTATGTTCATCTTTGTCAAATATTATTTGGAACACACAGTTTCCTTCAATGTTTCCCATTCTTTTAGAGATAGAGTGGAGTCTATCCTATCGTTTCCTTCAATGAATATTTTTTTACAATTGTATCTATAGTTGTTCATCAAGAGCCTCATATTAGACCTTTAATATTTTCTAGATATGTTTCCACCAACAGTCTCAAAAGAATTTTCCATTTTTTGTATAACATTTTCCACACTTCATGGATCTTCATCTACAAAATTTGATTTGGTAATATCTAAATGGGCCCTACATCTTGTTCCCAACTTTAAGGCCCACCTTGCCACATTTGGACCTATGGGATTACAATATTTCGACATGTCAACCAAGAATGGCTTCTTACCTTCTATTTCCCTTTCTTGTACATTCCTCTCTATAAATCTTTACAAAACTTGACTTAATGTTTGTCTTTTAACAAAAGTGGACACATCTTCTGAACCACTAGCAATATTTCTAGCTGATCCAGTTCCATCTGTAGGTGCAATAAGTTTATTTTGAAGCACAACAAATGTAGGGGTATTATCTTCACAACTTGCATTAACCAGAACTGCATGCTTCTTGTCCACATCAGATTTGGTAGTAGATAGCTCAATATCGGTCTCTATAGATCTTGGTTCTAACATCTACTTTAATTTTGAATAAATGATCTCCAAAATTGATTTTCCTTTTATGTCATGATTATTGATAATCTCTTTTAGACTTTGTGTGAAGAGATCATCTTTATGTTGTACATCACCATCTGCAATATCTTCCTGCACATCACCACATGCATTATCAGTTTTCACATCAGCATCACCACTATTATATCTAGCAGCTACATTGGTTACATCATTAATGTGTTTGCTTCTACGTGGAGTAGGTGGCAATACATATTTATTTCCCTTTGATTTTTTCTCCACTTTCTCTTTGATATTTTTTTCTTGCCTATAAAAAAAAATCATATTATGTCTTATATACATAAATTTATTGCCTATAAAACATTAAACAATATTAAACAAATAATATACTACTTAAGTGGATTAACAACTTGCATGTTTGTCAAGCCAAGAGAAGATAAATATTCATCATTATTGGCTACATTTTCTCTACGAGAGAACCCATACTATGTCAATATTTCTGCATTATCATTCAAGTCATCTAGTTTGTGCTTCACAGGATTTTTCTTCATATCCTAAAGTCCAAATAAATAATAATGTATCAATCAGCCACTTGAATCAGTAGAACAACAGTGGAATATGAGTTTGAAACTCAGATTTTATTAATTGCATGTGCTGAAAAATTAAGTGCACAAGTGAAATAACAAAATCGACTTAAAATCGACCCTTGGAGTGTTGCATATATAACTTGAAATCAACAGTAAATAAGTGAAATACAAACTCATATTTTGTACTCAAATCAATAGTGGTTAAACAATAAAAATACTTTTAATTTAATTGATTGATTGATCCAAAAGCCAAACATATAGTAAGATGATCAAATGGGTTTATTATTAACCCTTAACAATAAGTGAAATGCACTTCAAAACATCAATGAACAACTCAGGTTTTGTATACAATGTACCAAAAAAATAATGATGATTAGATTGAAAAATGCATGAGTGAAATAACAATGAAAAATTGCATCATACATATAATAAGAGTTTAGGTGACAAGCTAGTTAAGGTGACAAATCATCATCATAGTCATCTCCATTTCAACCAGGATCAGAATCCCAATCACTTGTGTGTGCATCTTCTTTATTTTCTTCATCATCCTCATCTATGGCATGCAATGCATTCTCTCTCCCAATATCTTCATTGGATATCAAAGTCTCTTCCCCAATCACTCTATCATCGTCTTCAAACACTTCTTCAAATGTTTATTGTAAATTATTGATGTATTTCCCATCAAGTATTATATCCACAACTTCCATGAATTTTCATTTTGAACGAGACATTTTTTGAATTTTGATACATCCATCCAGGGATTCTTACATCATCAATTAGAAATGAATGGTTAATTTGAAGAGGGGAGATGTACGCCTCATCCATATTTGATAAAAATTGGCATGTATTTTCACATACAAATCCATACTCACCATGTTCTACTGTGGATGGTTTGACCCAATTACATTTTAAAAATACAGGACTATTTTCATGATAATCAACTTGAATAATTTCTTGGATGAATCCAACACAAAATTTATTTTCGGTTTCATGAAGAAATTCTACACTAACAACAAAATCACAATTTTCCTTTCTTTTATCCTTTTCTTCCACTCTTAAATGACTCCCATAGGCCCACATTCCACTAAAATTCATAGCCCATATATGTGGAAGTTTTGAAAGCTCACTTTCCTCCATTGTTATATCTTGACCTTCTTCTTTTGCATCATTGACTGCATTAGTAATCCATTCTTGAAATTTTGGAAAAGAATCACCTCCAATCAAATCATGACATCTGTGATTTCGAGGTCAATGTTGCATCCATGTTTGATTCTCTTATTCGTATTTCCTACATAGAATATGAATGTATAATATAATAGGATTAATAATATAAATCTGTAAATGCAATTGAATCAATAAATTATTGTGTAAAAAATATTTTCACTTACACCACTTATCAAATAAAGATGTGTTCTGAAAAAAATAGTCATGTATCGTACTTATTTCTTCATGTGATATCTTAAAGAACCTTCCATTTCCTTCTAATACTTCACCTACAACTCTCACATATTCTTCATTGTCCCATACATGTCGATTGACACTTTTAAAATCCTTCATGTATTCTGTGCAAAATCCCACGGCTACTTGCATTGAATATCCCTCAGACATGATAGATTTTGGTTTTTCCCTAGTACGAACATTTTTTTATCAAAACCTTCATATATCTCTCTATAGGATACATCCATATCGTTCTTACTGGGCCACAATGCTCTAGTTCATATTCAATATGTATCAAAAGATGCATTGAAATGTTAAATATTGTTGGTGGAAATTCACGTTCCAATAGACAATGGAATTCAATAATGGCATGCCTCAAACTAACAAAGTTCAAAGGATCTAATACATGTAAACTCATTCTCTTTAATATTAGGCCCAACCTTATAATTTCCAATCTTGGTCCATTTGCCAAAATTGATATATTGACCACAATAGGTAAAATATTCTCGATTATGAAATGTTAGTCATGGGTCTTGAGGTCTCTTAATTTATTCATGTTAGTTTGGCTTATGATATTACTACTTACATATCTAGTGGGAAAGCGATTCTCAGTCATCAACTTTAAAAATTGTGCACTTCATTTGTCCAGACATAAGGAACACTAGGTTTTATATATTTTTCATCATCATATTTTTCAACCCAAAGATTTCGATGAATAATTAGTTGTTTCAAGTATTCACATGATGAAACAGTATCAAAAGCACCAAAAAGGGTTTATATAATATCATAGGATACATTTTTCTCAGTATCCATAAAGTAAACAATATTACTTATGGCTATATCCTTAAATTATGGCAAATTATAAAATATGCACAATCTTTTTACCTTGTTTTCATTACATGGATCATCTCTACTACCAAAAATCCCACCACTTTCAATAAAAAACATTATTTTATGTCCAATCTCAATAATTTATTCACTTTTTATCAGTAATGGTGCTTCATGATTCTCTTCCTGTCCATTGAAACAAGATTTTTTTCAACAATATGGATGATCTATTTTCAGGTAAGCACGATGTCCATAATAAATACACTTATGCGAACTTCTTGAGTGCCTCACAAAATCTTGAAATTTGCAGCAAGGACATCCATGGTATCCATAAACATTGAGACCATTCAATGTGTTGTATGCAGGAAGATCATGAATCGTAAATAATAAGGAAGCTCTTAAAGTGAATTTGATTGAATGACCTTCCCTTAATAATTCAATTGCTTCAATTCCTTTCCACAATTCCATTAGCTCATTATATAATGACTCTAAATAAATATCGATTGTATTTGAAGTCACACTTTTCTAACCATGGAGTCAAGTTATAATTTATTAAAAACACTGGCCAAGTTGACCATTTAGTACTTTGATATGAGAATGGGTTCACCCCATATAGAGCCAAATACAACCTTATATTACAAGGATCTTGGGAATAATCAAGCCATCTGTTATCAAATTCCATAAACATCTTAGAATCAAGAACATGTCGTTGTTTTCCATTAGTGCTCTTATTTCGAGCATGCCATTGCATAAGTTCACCAATGTTGTTGCACCTATACATTCGAAGTAATCGTGGGATTAGTGGAAAGTGGTGAAGAACCTTCCTAGGAACCACAACTGATTTCAAACCTGGTATATAACTCCCTTCTTGACATTTTGGCATTATGTCTCACTTGCAATATTTTTGCGAAACAATACACAACCATTCATGCATGTGTGTATGTTTCTGTACCCTAAGCCTAGCTTAGTGATTTTATTTTTACATTGAATTTGTTTTGTTTGCAATGTGGAGTCACATGGTAAGAACTGACTTAATAATGCTAATAACTCATCCTCTAATTTTTCCAACCATGCACCACTTGCAAGTTTAGAATTTGAAGTATTGTTGTCAAATGAATTAACTTACAATTAACATACACATGCTTTAAAGAAGAATCCATCAAATTGGACCAATCATCATTTAGACCCTCATTTAACACTCTATGAACTTCAACCCCTTCATCTAACATTGTTGCATCTTCATCTATGTTTGGTGCCACTTTAGTGATGTTTGGTACCTATTCATCTCTCATAATATGCAATTGTATCATATCTTCACAATAATTTATGTTCCAAGGGCTTACACCACTATGACCGTGTCTTATCATATGTCAATAAATCAAATTTATTTTTCTCACCTTTCCACCAAGACAATCATTACATGGAAATTGTTATATGTCCATATCATTCTCATCGGCTATTCTCTCATCATATGCATGGTATTCATCTGTTTTATACCTTTGACTTTGACTCATATTTGATGTTTTGCATTCCAATATTAATTTGATATGTTAATTAACAAATCTCAGGTAATTTAGATAGTACAAGGGCACAAAATTAGCTAAGTTGTTGTTAAAAACAACAACATTGAAAAGGAACTAAGCTACTCTATGAGTTTTCATTTTCTAGTTGTGAAGAGAGGTTGGGAAAAGAAAGCATTTCTTGGAGAAGCTAATAGGAAATGAGAAAGGTGTCATAGAAGGAAAATTTTATCAACCTTGGCAGATCTGAATCCTCTGGAGTTTGGCAGTCTTGTGGAGTATGCAGTTCTTACTGCAACTTCCCACTCTCAGTGTTGGCCAAGTTATTGCATATTAATAATTTTGGAGGAACTTGAAGGACCTTGAAAGAATTTTTTTCTAAAACTATCGTGCGCTGAAACTATCTAAGTTACATTTTTTCTAAGACTATCATAGTTCCATTTTTATGATATTGAAGAATGCTAGAAAGTTACCACACTTTTTATTCTATTTTAGATCTACTAGCTTAAACAAAACAACATGGGCATCAAATATATCGCTCACTAGGGTTTTCCAACCAACACAGATAGGGTCTTCCAACCAACACAGAACTAGACTATGATGCCTCTAGTTATTATTCCTCCCAGTGTATCCATGACCGGACTTACCCTCAAAAGCACTGAATCACCCACCCCATGAAAATAAGCTGGTCAATTTATAACGACATACAAAATGATGGTAGTTTTCAATTGACAGATGTAGAATATTATTTTCATTTACAAAACTATGAAAAAAAATTCATTTAAATTATGTCAACAATATTTTCTCTATGAGGTTCCTTAAAAAGCTTATTGAAATGAATTTTTTTCACCTCAACCATCTCGTAAAACCTATTATATTTCCCTCCCAAATCATTCTTAACACTCCAAATGGTATTTGATATTTTCATCATCTTTTCATTGTTGTGAAAAAATCAAGTGTTTTCATCTCCACGTGCTACCCAAGTTGCTCTAGTTATTTTCCTCCATTTTGATTCTTCCTAGTCAAGAAACTCTTTTTTTCATGGATCCAAAAGATTTAAGTTAATTATCTATTATTCATTGAAAATCAAATTCATGTTAGGTTTGAAAATGTTATAAATTTCTTCTTCCAGTATCCATGTCTACTCTTATGAATCTTTGAGTTTGGATTTGGCCCACTCAACAAATTTTATTTTTACAATTTTAAAATTGTCACTAAATTAAAATTTAATAGTTTCCTCCAACCAATAGTCCATATGTTTCCATTCACTATCACACAAATCCCTAAATTCAATATCCTTAGAGCAATGAGAGTTTAATTTAGAAGGGCTTGGGGGATTTTCATTCTTCCTCCCCCACTAGGAGAAATATGGGAGCATGAACAAAAATAAGAAACAATCCCCTTTTAAATAATATTCATCAAAATAAAATACTAAGGTGTGAATTATTTAAAATTGATATCAACTAAGTAAACCAAATGAATTTTTTTACCATCCTTGCATGCACAAAAGGGTTGTGATATGCAAGCTTGTTTAAAATTTTTCCATTCATAAGACTTCTGGGTAGCTATGGAATCTATGTAGTGCAAGTTATATTAATCACTAAGCTATATTAGTACTTAATATTAACTTAGAAATTCATCTTAGGATAAATTATATTTAGAAATTAATTATAAACTAAAACCTCAGCATTGAATTGGGTTTGTCAACTATTTTATGTAGAATACACAATATTTGTTGTATGTGGCATGAAATATTGGAATTGGAAACCATATTATATGTCATGTCGATCAAAATGGGAACAATAATATGTAGCAAGAAATTTTTTAGGCCATAAATTCAAGGTTCATTACAGAGGAAAAAAGAGTAAGCAATTTGGACTTACTAAACTGCTTAGAAGAACTTGCTTTAGTATTAGGATCCTTATGTGGGACACTTTTTTAGTGAGATTTAAGACCCGAGAGCATATTTTCTCCTTTCATGTAAAATTTTGGTCTCATGTAATTATAAATTTTTTGAAATGATAGTACATACCCATTAGGCCTTTATTTCATTTCTCTCAAGGGTTACAACTATTTGCATATTTCCAATGATGCATTGCAAACCTATTTGTGTGTGTGTCTCATATTCATAAATATTCAAGGAAAGGAAGATGGAGACACAATTTTTTAGAATCACTAGAGTGATTCATCAAATTTCAAAGTACATTAGGGTAGAGAACATAGGTAATTTCTTTTATCTCGTGTATAAATAAGATATATAGAAAACATAAGTAATTTTAAAACTTAAGATTTTTGTGGTGGGAGTTTTGTTCAAAATTGTTCAGAATAACCATAGTATTCATTATTATATGTCGACGTTTTGGATCCACAACAAGATCCATCTTTAGGACATAAAAGCCTAAGGAAAAACCAAGAAAGGAGCCCTAATAAATACTAAAGTGGAGTGGAGGAACCTAAAGTCGGCTAAGTGAGAACCTATGTTTTACTAAAAATTATAAAAATTGGAGTGGAAGAGGCCTAAAGTCGGCTAGGTGAAACCCTAGGGTTTGCTAAAAATAAATTTAAAATAAAATTCTATCTATAATAAAATAATTGTTAATTAATACTTAAGTGGTGAGTTATGAGGAATTTGTTAATTCAATTAATATGAATGTTATTCTTAAGGTTATATGCTAGTTTAGGTTGAAATTAGTTTTTGATTCAATAGGTAGTGATATTAATATTAATAATGTTAGTTTAGGATTAGATTAGAATTAATTTAATAGTGTTTACATAATTTATAGGAGATTAAGGTAAGAATTGGTATTAATTAAGTAAGTTTATCAATTAGTTTTAAATCAATAGGTAGTGATATTAATATTAATAATGTTATTTTAGGATTAGATTAGAATTAATTTAATAGTGTTTACATAATTTATACGAGATTAAGGTAAGAAATTAATTAATTGGTATTAATTAAGTAAGTTTAGTTATTTTTGGTTATTAAATAAGGTTGATTCTAATTTAAAAGTTTGGGGGAGAGAATAGGTTAAGACCTAGAACCTTAGAGAGCGGTGTGGTTCTTAAGTCCTAGGGATCAAACTTTTGTTGTCTTCTTTATTGAATGAGTGGGATCCAACTATCACTCATCTCCAGGTCGTTGTCTCTATTTAGGTTATTGGGATTCTTAATGATTTTGATAGCTTCCCCAATTCGGTGTTTAAGGAGGTGGTCTTATTTTGCTAATATTTTAGTGTCTTCTAAGCGTACATGATGATTTGTTGTGAGAGAGTGTTCGACTAATGCTGAGGTATGATTTCATTCATTCTTAATGTCAACACTATGCTCTTTAATCCTAGTGTGAAAAGAGTAGCTTGTTTCTCGAATGTAGCATTTGCCACAGGAACACTCTATTCTGTAAACTCCTTTGCAATTAAGTTGGTCAAGTTTGTATTTTATTGATCTCATTTTTTGTTTGATGGTATCAAGCGGTTTGAATGAGGTTTTAATATCTTTCTTGTTTATTGTTTTAGCAATTTTATGAGTAAGTCCTTGGGTGTAAGGTAGGTAAGCAATGGGGCTCGGGGTTTGGTTGTTTCGTTGTTGATAATGAATTATGACTAATACCAAATGAAGACAATGCATCATCCAATCATACAATTTGAAATTTAAATAGGTCAATCCACACATCATATAATGATACATTCATACAATACCATCTGAAAATATCTTGTGCAATGTCTTCTCCTTACAAGTGTTGCAATAGTCATTTAGAAACATTAATCTCAAATGTGTTGCAATAGTTCTTTGGAATCATTGATGTCAATTTGAGTATTTATAAGATAAGGTAAGGTAAGATAATTTTAGTAATGTCCAATGAATGACCATAAAAGTAGGTAAATGAGACTAAGACAGTACATTCAATGTAGGCACAAAAAGTGGGAGTCAAAAGCAACTCCCCAATCAATATTGAAAGAAGAGAGAAAAAGAACTAAGTGTCTATCAAAAAATTCAATGTTTAACTAAGAGAAGATATAAATAATGTGAAAGTATAAGAAACATGATACAAATTTAAGAGTCTCAACACTGAAAAAAAGAGAGGATGTCAAGGCTTTCTAGTGCTCATGTTGGCTACTAAGGGTGAGGCCTTCAAAGGAATACATAATCCTATGGAAGATATGGAATGGACTGATCATCCCTCCCTCAAATATTAACTTATTCCTTACTCTCCATATAAAAATACATGCAATGTATGAAAAACAATTGGGAGTGAAAAAGAAACAACCCAATCAATATTTAAAGAAGAGAGAGAAAGAACTAAGTTTCTATCAAAAAATTCAATGTTTAGCTAAGAAAAGATATAAATAAGGTGCAAGTACAAGAAATATGATAGAAACTTAAGAGTCTCAACATTGAACAAAAGACATGATGTCAAGGATTTCTAGTGTTCACGTTGGCTACTAAGGGTGAGGCCTTCAAAGGCATACATAATGGTGAAAGGCTCTCTCAAGGGTAGGGAATTGAGAGAGCCTTTCACCATTAAGCATAATCCTTCCATTCACCTTTCAATAGAAGAATTTCATCTTTATAATTTCAACTTAATCCATTCGCCTTTATAATTTATCCCCTCACCTCTCACAAAACAACACCTCACCACACATAAGAACTACAAATCGAAACAACCGGAATTACCCTCATAAGCACCGAATCACCCACCCCATGAAAAAACGTTGGTAAATTTCTAACGAGGTGCAGAGTGATGGTAGTTTTCAATTGAAAGATATGAAAGATATAATAACATCGGATGTGTCAAACCAAATTCATCATCTGCATAAATATCTAGGATTTTCAAATGTAAATATCTAGAAAGGAATATATCCCAATACAATAATAGAAAATACAAACAGACATTTAGGGTTTGCGAACAAAAATCTATTTACTTGTGAATTCCCTATAGAAGGCCCTTGCAAATTTGAATTCTTACTTCACCTTTTGAGACGTCTCCACTTCCTCTCCATAAAAAATGTATCTGCCATGGCAACTTCTTATATACCTATACAACATTAAATGCTCAAATTAACTAAAACCCCTCTCCTTTGGTTGGCTCCAATGATCCAATTAAATAAAACCCCTCTCCTCTAGTCGGCTCTGGCTCCAATTTAGACCTCACTAGCTCCAATAATAATCATGAGCTCCAATATTGGTTTGGTCAGAAACCCCAATTACACCTCCCTCTTCCCCGTCGAATATTTAACACTGCACCCACTCCTTCTGCACAATAGTGTTCAGGCCGAAAACCCCAAATACACCTCCATATTCCTTGTCGAATAATTACCACTCCACCCACTCCCTTTGCACGCATGGACTAGTTGTATATTACTTGAAACCCTAAGCACACCTCCATCTACCCTGTCGAATATTTACCATTGCACCCATGCCCTTTGCGCCCATGGACTAGCTATATAATTACCTGAAGTGCGTTGTATTCTCCCACCTTCTCTACTCCCTTGTCAAATTATTAAGAGCATCATATTCTCCCACCTTCTACTCCCTCGTCAATTCTCTGTGCCCTCATCAAATTATGAATGCGATCAATACCTTATTCTCCCACCACTTCAAAGAGTAGTTTGAATACATTAATTGTCAACATTTGTCATATGTCATGAAAGTATGTCGTGAAACGAGTGACATGATAGCAGGAATTATTATAAAAATAATATTACAATATTATATATTATATATTATAATATTATGAAATATGATATTTTTCATAACCATTGATTAATATATTTTAAATCATCCACATAGCTATAGTGTATATAAAGTTTGCAAATTATATTGTGTGACTAATATTTGTTTAGTTGTGTTTACCCGACAATCAAATTAGTCATTTATTTAGTCGACGTTATTTGTGTGACTAATTAATTAGATGTTGTTGTTTTTTTTCTCGACAAGCAAATTGGTCATCTATTTAGTCATTTGTAAATCTGTTGCAAAAAAATAGTATAATTTAGTCATTTATTAATGTCATGACTAAAATTTTTAGTCACGTAGTCATTTATTTGTCAAATTCTACTAGTGTTTAATCATTGCAGCAACAGCAGCAGTTCCACTACTGTCCCACCCCCTGCAGTTTTCCATCCAAAGGAATTAGGCAGTTACATCAGTCTTGAACACGCTCTCAACTCTAAGTATTTCAAGGAGTGCAAAAGACAAAATTCTTTTGGAAAAGTTCTGAATAAGAGTTTAGAACTATTCTCATATATAGTACCCTAATATTTTATTACAATCTTTTCAAGGTACTTCAGTTGATCAATCGATTGTTAATCCCTAGAAAAATCCCCATGATATGTATAAAACCCCTTATTATTCCCTATATATTGAATTTTACATTTCTACTAGGTCAGTTAGAACCCTTCTTTGCACCCTTTCATTATAATTTTAACCCTTTGTCTTCTATATATATATATATATATATATATATATATATATATATATATATATATATATATATATATATATATATATATATATATATATATATATATATATATATATCAAGGAGATCTAGTATTAGGATCATCTTATCTCATCTCATATTGTGTTATGAAGTTTGTAAATTGTAAAATAAGGTTCCCCCTCAAAGTGGACTGAATTTTATTAATTTCTTATCATTTTTAAGGCGTTGGGTCATAATATTTGGTATCAGAGCTCAAGGTCTTAGGGTTTTGCTGCTGCAATTGAGACACCTTGGAATTTTCACTATAAATTTTTTTCTAAGACATTTCAGAAGAAAATCCTAGGATTATATTTATAATACGGATCAAGGTAATTGGGGTTAAAATTTCAGCTCCTGAAGCTTTATACTTCTGGAGATATAGCCTGTGAAAGCTCGGGTTATGGAATCATCCTGAATTTAGTCATCTTGGAAATTTCACTATAAAATTGTTTATGTGATGTTTAAGACCTTTACACTCATATTCTATTCATAGAAATTATTAAGGTATCAATGATGAAAAATTTATCTTATGGGTAGTCATATTTTTGTAGATACACCCTACGTAAGATAGGGTCTCTGACTAGTCATATTAACTAGTCTCAAACAGGTGTTCCGGGTAAAACAATGATATATTATTCAGTGAGTATCCAAATTAAGTGAGGATAGTTGCATTAGACAATGGACAATTTGTATCATTTTTGGTGCAAGTTTCAAAATAAAAAATAAGATATTATGCTCTTGGCACGCTTTACAAGTACTCTCTCCTAGAAGGGCCAAAATTCAGCAAGGTGCGGGGAAGTTACTATAAATTCCACTTGGCACATCAAATTTTGATCAGACCTATGGCATTGTAGAGAGGACATATCAGAGAAATATAGAACAAAATTTCAAGCCCATAAGGGAATAAATTTTAGAGATACACTAGAAGGAAGGTCAGCCAAGAGGACAAAATCCAAATTAAGGTTTTTAAAGGTATGTAACCTACAATTGGAATATTTTTTTGGAATATTTGTTTCAGGGTGATTTGAAATGTGTGATAAATATAGAAACGAGGAGTATTATTTTTATTACTCCATATGGGTCCCAAAAAGGTGAAAACACATATTAAACCTCTAGAAGTCTCATCTATGACTCAAGAAGAAAATGAGGGCGTACATAACAGGTTGTCCAAATTGGAGTAAAAAATTAAGAATGTGAGTGAAAATTCTAATAATTGGGTAGACTCACAAATACAAATTCAAGTAATGGAAGGGAATATGGATGGCATGGAAAACAATATGGAGGTTATGAAAAACAAGATGGATGATATGGAAAATAAGAATGACATAAAAAGAGAAAGACAAAATTCCATGAAGGAAATGAAAAATATGTTTTCCCTGATATTTCAAGCTATAGATGAGGGATTCCCTAAAGGAGACATAAAAATGGAATGGACTCATGAAAATAAAGGTAGTACTCATGTTGAACAAACTGCCAATAATAAGCCATTTTCAACTAGTGAATCTAACTTTAATAGTGGAGTTAATTCTGGTGGGGGTCCTAAATTCAACTTTCCCAAAATTGAATTAAAGAATTTTGATGGTACAGAGGTATTTACTTGGGTGAACCAAATAGAGAAATATTTTGGACTACATAATATTATGGATGATAAGAAAAGGATTCACATAGAAACCTTGAACTTTGAGATAAAACCATATGATAGTGAAAAGGCATCCCCCTTTATATCACTAAACTTGGGGTTTATTTACTAAAGACTTAGAAGCTAAAATATGGAAAAGTTTGGGAACAAGACTACTTCAGTCAATTGATAAGAATCAAGCAGATAGGTGATATTGAAGAATGTAATTTGAAATTCATGGTACTAGCCACAAGGGTGGATAACCTAAGTGATGAACACTTGTTGGAAGCTTACATGGGTGGATTAAAAGAAGACATTAAACATGAACTTTTCTTATGACAACCTACAAGTATTATGGAAGCTATGCAAAATGCTCGTCATATTCATGCCAAAAATAAGTATACACATAAGTATAGCATTGGAGCTAGAGATCGTGTTGGGGGTCATAAGACAACCATATATCAACCAACAAGGTTCACACCTTAGCAAATGGATGAAAGAAAAGCAAAAGGACCATGTTTCAATTGTGACAACAAGTACAGTAAAGGGAATAAATGTGGTGACAATAAATTATTCTACATAGACTGTGAAGAGGAAGAAGATAGTGTACCTAAACCAACAAGGTTGACACCTCAAAAAATGGATGAAAGAAGAGAAAAAGGATTGTGTTTCAATTCTCATAGCAAGTACAGTAATGGGCATAAATGCAATGAGAAGAAATTATTCTACATACACTGTGAAGAGGAAGAATATCAAGAATTGGAATCGTCACATGACCCAAATCTAGAAGAGACTACTCCAACAATATATTTTCATCCTTTGGTCAGTATCATTACTCCACAAAACCTTAATATACAAGGATACATCAAAAATAAAAAGGTAACAATATTGATTGATTCAGGTAACATCGATAATTTTATCAATTAAAAATTAGCAAAAGATCTCAATTTCTTTGTATATCCTGCACCAGAGTTTCAAGTAATGATTGCAAATGGAGGTACCATAAATTGTTCAGAGAAATGCCATAGTATTAATCTCAACATGGGGAAGTATGTTTTGGATAACCCCGTGATTTGCATCCAAATGGGGGGTGATGATGTTGTATTAGGGGTTCAATGCTTGAAATCACTAGGAATAATGGCCTTTGATTTTTAAAATATTTTTATGAGGTTTTCCTCAAATGACAAGGAAATTGAGCTTAGAGGTATCCCAGGGAAATCCTCTAAAGTGATGAGCTCTGATAGCATGGGAAAATTACTCAAAAAGGGACACCAAGGTGTAATTGAACAATTGTGCTCACTTGATGTTCAAACATCTATAGCCCTGGCTTCATCAGATCTCCAAATAATTATCAACAATCATTCTGAGGTATTTGTTGAAATTCCTAAGGGTATACCACCTACTCGAGACCATGACGATGCTATTCATTTGCACCTAGGAAGTGTACCACCTAACATTAGGCCTTATAGGTATCCATATGTTAAGCCCTAATGTTGGCTCATTACCCCTTAATTGGGGCATTATAGAGTAGTAATGCTATTTTATTTATGTCGGCTTTAGGCCATTAGTTGTAATTTAGATTAGTAATGTTATTTTAATTATGTCGGCTTTAGGCCATTATTTGTAATTATACCTCCTAGTCTCCTATATATACCAAGGAGACATTTTCATTTTGAATCATTTTGTACTTGAACATTTAAGTG
>JASDQU010013841.1:50567-62808 GCA_032191745.1 Picea mariana | reverse complement strand
AAATAGATGTTTAGGCTATGTAAGAAGGGGCTTGGTACCTTGCTGAGTGCTAAGGAAAGATATGTGTTCGTGTGATGGTGTGCTAAGTGAAAATTGTAAATGCTTTGTGGATGTTGTGTTGAGAACTTGCAGAGCTAAGTGCAAGTGACTGTAAGAGACTGTGTAAAGGATTTGTGTTGTAACTTATATCGAGGAAGGAGGATCTAGTGAAGTGCGCATAGATCTCCTGTCCTATGCGGAGTAGTATCTTGTGGCTCTGTGCATGTAGAAGATTGACAGAAGACAATAAAGAGAAGAAGAGTTGGTGGACGTAGCTCCAGGCTGGTGGTGAACCACATATATCTTGTGTTGTTGTTTCTTTGTGCATTGTGAATGTTTTATAGTTCATATGATTTATGCTTAGTTTATGGATGAATGCTTAGATGAATATGATAGGTTAGTACCTAATGATGTGAATAAGATACTAGATCTGATCTATGTTGATATGCTTAGTGCTTGAATATATTAGATTGGGATGAATACTACGATGCTCTATTATCAGGGTTTATTTGCATTGTGAATTAAGGTTAAATAATGATGAATAATGACTGCTAAGGGCTCCATTAAGGTTTTTTAATCACAGATTTGTGTCCCATCTAGGTTGCAGACATCTGAGTCCTGCAACCACCCATGCCTCTACCTCAGGTGAGACTTCATCTGCTTCGTAGGTGTTTTCGAAAGGGTCGATAGTTAGGGTTTTGTTGGTGCATTGAAGCATTGAACCCTGGGTTGGCCCCTGTGCCAACACATGCCTATGTTAATCTTTGTCAAATATTATTAGGAACACATAGTTTCCTTCAATGCTTCCCATTCTATTAGAGATAGAGTGGAGTCTATCCTATCTTTTCCTTCAATGAATAATTTTTTACAATTGCATCTATAGTTGTTCATCAATATCCTCATTTTAGACCTTTAATATTTTCTAGATATGTTTCCACCAACAGTCTCAAAAGAATTTTCCAATTTTTGTATAACATTTTCCACACTTCGTGGATCTTGATCTACAAAATTTGATTTGGTAATATCTAAATGGGCCCTACATCTTGTTCCAAACTTTAAGGCCCACCTTGCCACATTTGGCCCTATGGGATGACAATATTTCGACATGTCAACCAGGAATGGATTCTTACCTTCTATTTCCCTTTATTGTACATTCCTCCCTATAAATCTTTACAAACCTTGACTCAATCTTTGTCTTTTAACAAAAGCGGACACATCTTCTGAACCACTAGCAATATTTCTAGCTGATCCAGTTCCATCGATAGGTGCAATAAGTTTATTTTGAAGCACAACAAATGTAGGGGTATTATCTTCACAACTTGCATTAACCAGAACTGCATGCTTCTTGGCCACATCAGATTTGGTAGTAGATATCTCAATACCGGTCTCTATAGATGTTGTTTCTAACATCCTCTTTAATTTTGAATAAATGATCTCCAAAATTGATTTTCCTTTTATGTCATGATTATTGATAATCTCTTTTAGACTTTGTGTGAAGAGATCATATTTACGTTGTACATCACCATATGAAATATCTTCCTGCACATCGCCATGTGCATTATCAATTGTCACATCAGCATCACCACTATTATTTCCAGCAGCTACATTTGTTGCATCATAAATTTGTTTTCTTCTACGTGGAGTAGGTGGCAATACATATTTATTTCCCTTTGATTTTTGCTCCACTTTCTCTTTGCTATTTTTTTCTTGCCTATAAAAAAAATCATATTGTGTCTTATATACATAAATTTCTTGCCTTAAAACATTAAACAATATTAAACAAATAATATAATACTTAAGTGGATTAACAACTTGCATGTTTGTCAAACCAAGAGAAGATAAATATTCATCATTATTGGCTACATTTTCTCTGTGAGAGCACCCATAGTATGTCAATATTTTTGCATTATCATTCAAGTCATCTAGTTTGTGCTTCACAAGATTTTTCTTCATATCCTAAAGTCCAAATAAACAATAATGTATAAGTCAGCCACTTGAATCAGTAGAACAACAATGGAATATGAGTTTGAAACTCAGATTTTATTAATTGCATGTGCTGAAAAATTAAGTGCACAAGTGAAATAACAAAATCGACTTAAAATCAACCCCTAGAGTGTTGCGTATATAACTTGAAATCAATAGTAAATAAGTGAAATACAAACTAATATTTTGTACTCAAATCAGCTGTGATTAAACAATAAAAATACTTTTAATTTAATTGATTGATTGCTCCAAAAGACAAACATATAGTAAGATGATCAAATGGGTTTATTATTAACCCTTAACAATAAGTGAAATGCACTTCAAAACATCAATGAACAACTCAAGTTTTGTATACAATGTACCAACAAAATAATGATGATTAGATTGAAAAATGCATGAGTAAAACAACAATGAAAAATTACATCATACATATAATAAGAGTTTAGGTGACAGGCTATTTAAGGTGACAAATCATCATCATAATCATCTCCATTTCCACCAGGATCAGAATCCCAATCACTTGTGTGTGCATCTTCTTTATTTTATTCATCATCCTCATCTATGGCATGCAATACATTCTCTCTCCCAAAATCTTCATTGGATATCAAAGTCTCTTCCTCAATCACTCTATCATCATCTTCAACCACTTCTTCAAATGTTTATTGTAAATTATCGATGTATTTCCCATCAAGCATTATATCGACAACTTCCATGAATTTTCGTTTTGAACGAGACATTTTTTGAATTTCATACATCCATCCAAGGATTCTTACATCATCAATTAGAAATGAATGGTTAATTTGAAGAGGGGAGATGTACGACTCATCCATCTTTGATAAAAATTGGTGTGTATTTGCACATACAAATCCATACTTGCCATGTTCTACTATGGACGGTTTGACCCAATTACATTTTAAAAATACAGGACTATTTTCACGATAATCAACTTGAATAATTTCTTGGATGAATCCAACATAAAATTTATTTTCGGTTTCATGAAGAAATTCAACACTAACAACACAATCCCAATTTTGCTTTCCTTTGTCCTTTTCTTCCACTCTTAACTGACTCTCATAGGCCCACATTCCACTAAAATTCATAGCCCATATATGTGGAAGTTTTGAAAGCTCACTTTCCTCCATTGTTATATCTTGACCTTCTTCTTTTGCATCATTGACTACATTAGTAATCCATTCTTGAAATTTTGGAAAAGAATCACCTCCAATCAAATCATGACATCTGCAATTTCGAGGTCGATGTTGCATCCATGTTTGATTCTCTTATTCATATTTCCTACATAGAATATGAATTTATAATATAATAGGATTAATAATATAAATCTGTAAATGCAATTGAATCAATAAATTATTGTGTAAAAAATATTTTCACTTACACCACTTATCAAATAAAGATGTGTTCTAAAAAAAATAGTCATGTATCACACTTATTTCTTCATGTGATATATTAAAGAACCTTCCATTTCCTTATAATACTTCTTCTACAACTCTCACATGTTCTTCATCGTCCCATACATGCCGATTGACACTTTTAAAATCCTTCATATATTCTGTGCAAAATCCCACGGCCACTTGCATTGAATATCCCTCAGACATGATAGTTTTTGTTTTTTCCCTAGTATGAACATTTTTTTTCAAAACCTTCATATATCTCTCTATAAGATACATCCATATTATTCTTACTGGGCCACAATGCTCTAGTTCATATTCAATATGTATCAAAAGATGCATTGAAATGTTAAATATTGTTGGTGGAAATTCGTGTTCCAATAGACAATGGAATTCAATAATGTCCTGCCTCAAACTAACAAAGTTCGAAGGATCTAATACATGTAAACTTATTCTCTTTAATATTAGGCCCAACCTTATAATTGCCAATCTTGGTCCATTTTCCAAAATTGATATATTGACCACAATAGGTAAAATATTCTCGATTATGAAATGATAGTCATGGGTCTTGAGGCCTCTTAATTTATTCATGTTAGTTTGGCTTATGATATTACTACTTACATATCCAGTGGGAAAGTGAGTCTCAGTCATCAACTTTAAAAATTGTGCACTTTGTTCATTTGTCCAGACATAAGGAACACTAGGTTTTATATATTTTTCATCATCATATTTTTCAACCCAAAGATTTCGATGAATAATTAGTTGTTTCAAGTATTCACATGATGAAACGGTATCAGAAGAACCAAAAAGGGTTTATATAATATCATAGGATACATTTTTCTCAGTATCCATAAAGTCAACAATATTACTTATGGCTATATCCTTAAATTATGGCAAATTATAAAATACGCACAATCTTTTTACATTGTTTTCATTACATGGATCATATCTACTACCACAAATCCCACCACTTTCAATAAAAAACATTATTTTATGTCCAATCTCAATAATGTATTCACTCATTATCAGTAATGGTGCTTCATGATTCTCTTCCTGTCCATTGAAACAAGATTTTTTTCGATGATATGGATGATCCATTTTCAGGTAAGCACAATGTCCACAATAAATACACTTATGCGAAGTTCTTGAGTGCCTCACAAAATCTTGAAATTTGCAGCAAGGACATCCATGGTATCCATAAACATTGAGACCGTTCAATGTGTTGTATGTAGGAAGATCGTGAATCGTAAATAATAAGGAAGCTCTTAAAGTGAATTTGATTGAATGACCTTCCCTTAATAATTCAATTGCTTCAATTCCTTTCCACTATTCCATTAGCTCATTATATAATGGCTCTAAATAAGTATTGATTGTATTTGAAGTCACACTTTTCTAACCATGGAATCAAGTTATAATTTATTAAAAACACTGGCCAAGTTAACCATTTAGTACTTTGATATGAGAATGGGTTTACCCCATATAAAGCCAAATCCAACCTTATATTACAAGGATCTTGGGAAAAATCAAGCCATCTGTTATCAAATTCCATAAACATATTAGAATCAAGAACATATCGTTGTTTTCCTTCAGTGCTCTTATTTCGAGCATGCCATTGCATAAGTTCACCAATGTCATTGCACCTCTACATTCGAAGTAATCGTAGGATTAGTGGAAAGTGGCGAAGAACCTTCCTAGGAACCACAACTGATTACAAACCTGGTATATAACTCCCTTCTTGACATTTTGGGCATTATGTCTCACTTGCAATATTTTTTTGAAACAATACACAACCATTCACACATGTGCGTATGTTTCTGTACCCTAAGCCTAGCTTAGTGATTTTGTTTTTACATTGAATTTGTTTTGTTTGCAATGTGGAGTCACATGGTAAGAACTGACTTAATAATGCTAATAACTTATCCTCTCATTTTTCCAACCATGCACCACTTGCAAGTTTAGAATTTGAAGTATTGTTGTCAAATGAATTAACTTACAATTAACATACACATGCTTTAAAGAAGCATCTATCAAATTGCACCAATCATCGTTTAGACCCTCATTCAACACTCTATGAACTTCAACCCCTTCATCTAACATTGTTGCATCTTCATCTATGTTTGGTGCCACTTCAGTGATGTTTGGTACCTATTCATCTCTCATAATATGCAATTGTATCATATCTTCACAATAATTTATGTTCCAAGGGCTTACACCAATATGCCCATGTCTTATCATATGTCGATAAATCAAATTTATTTTTCTCGCCTTTCTACCAAGACAATCATTACATGGACATTGTTATATTTCCATATCATTCTCATCGTCTATTCTCTCATCATATGCATGGTGTTCATCTATTTTATACCTTCGACTTTGACTCATATTTGATGTTTTGCATTCCAATATTAATTTGATATGTTAATTAACAAATCTTAGGTAATTTAGATAGTACAAGGGCACAAAATCAGCTAAGTTGTTGTTAAAAACAACAACATTAACAAGGAACTAAGCTAATCTATGAGTTTTCATTTTCTAGTTGTGAAGAGAGGTTGGGAAATGAAAGCATTTCTTGGAGAAGCCAATAGGAAATGAGAAAGGTGTCATAGAAGGAAAAGTTTATCAACCTTGGCAGATCTGAATCCTTTGGAGTTTGGTAGTCTTGTGGAGTATGCAGTTCTTACTGCAACTTCCCACTCTCAGTTTTGGCCAAGTTATTGCAGATTAATAATTTTGGAGGAGCTTGAAGGAGCTTGAAAGAATTTTTTTCTAAAACTATCGTGCACTGAAACTATCTAAGTTACATTTTTTCTAAGACTATCATAGTTCCATTTTTATGATATTGAAGAATGCTAGAAAGTTACCACACTTTTTATTCTATTTTAGATCTACTAGCTTGAACAAAACAACACGGGCATCAAATATATCACTCACTAGGGTTTTCTAGCCAACACAGACAAGGTCTTCCAACCAACACAGAACTAGACTATGATGCCTCTAGTTATTATTCCTCCTAGTGTATCCATGACTGGACTTACCCTCACAAGCACTGAATCACCCACCCCATGAAAATACGTTGGTCAATTTATAACGACATACAAAGTGATGGTATTTTTCAATTGACAGATGTGGAATATTATCTTCATTTACAAAACTAGGAAAATTGTCATTTAAATTATGTCAACAATATTTTCTCTATGAGGTTCCTTAAAAAGCTTATTGAAATGAATTTTTTTCACCTCAACCATATCATAAAACCTATTATATTTCCCTCCCAAATAATTCTTAACACTCCAAATGGTATTTGATATTTTCTTCATCTTTTCATTGTTGTGAAAAAATCAGGTGTTTTCGTCTCCATGTGCTACCCAAGTTGCTCTAGTTGTTTTCCTCCATTTTGATTCTTCCTAGTCAAGAAACTCTTTTTTTCATGGATCCAAAAGATTTAATTTAATTATCTATTATTCATTGAAAATAAAATTCATGTTAGGTTTGAAAATGTTATAATTTTCTTCTTCCAATATCCATCTCTACTTTTATGAATCTTTGAGTTTGGATTTGGCCCACTCAACAAATTTTATTTTTACGATTTTAAAATTGTCACTAAATTAAAATGTAATAGATTCCTCCAACCAATCGTCCATATGTTTCCATTCACTATCACACAAATCCCTAAATTCAATATACTTAGAGTAATGAGAGTTGAATTTAGAAGGGCTTGGGGGATTTTCATTCTTCCTCCCCCACTAGGAGAAATATAGGAACATGAACAAAAATAAGAAACAATCCCCTTTGAAATAATCTTCATCAAAATAAAATACTATGGCGTGAATCGTTTAAAATTGATATCAACTAAGTAAACCAAATGAATTTTCTTACCATCCTTGCACACACAAAAGGGTTGTGATATGCAAGCCTGTTTTAAAATTTTCCATTCATAAGACTTCTGGGTAGCTGTGGAATCTATGTAGTGCAAGTTATATTAATCACTAAGCTATATTAGTACTTAATATTAACTTAGAAATTCACCTTAGGATAAATTATATTTAGAAAATAATTATAAACTAAAACCTCAGCATTGAATTGGGTTTGTCAACTATTTTATGTAGAATAGGCAATATTTGTTGTATGTGGCATGAAATATTGGAATGGGAAACCATATTATATGTCATGTCGATCAAAATGGGAACAATAATATGCAGCAAGAAATTTTTTAGGCCATAAATTCAAGGTTCATTATAGAGGAAAAAAGAGCAAGCAATTTGGACTTACTAAACTGCTTAGAAGAACTTGCTTTAGTATTAGGATCCTTATGTGGGACACTTTTTTAGTGAGATTTAAGACCCGAGAGCATATTTTCTCCTTTCATGTAAAATTTTGGTCTCATTTAATTATAATTTTTTTGAAATGATAGTACATACCCATTAAGGCCTTTATTTCATTTCTCTTGAGGGTTACAACTATTTGCATATTTCCAATGATGCATTACAAACCTATTTGTGTGTGTGTCTCATATTCATAAATATTCAAGGAAAGGAAGATGGAGATGCAATTTTTTAGAATCACTAGAGTGATTCATAAAATTTCAAAGTACATTAGGGTAGAGAAGATAGGGAATTTATTTTATCTTGCGTATAAATAAGATATATAGAAAACATAAGTAATTTTAAAAATTAAGATTTTTGTGGTGGGAGTTTTGTTCAGAATTATTCGGAATAACCACAATATTCATTATTATATGTCGATGTTTGAGATCCACAACAGGATCCATCTTTAGGACATCAAAGCCTAAGGATAAACCAAGAGAGGAGCCCTAATAAATACTAAAGTGGAGTGGAGGAACCTAAAGTCGGCTAAGTGAGAACCTAGGGTTTACTAAAAATTATAAAAATTGGAGTGGAAGAGGCCTAAAGTCGGCTAGGCAAAACCCTAGGGTTTGCTAAAAATAAAATTAAAAATAAAATTCTATCTATAATAAAATAATTGTTAATTAATATTTAAGTGGTGAGTTATGAGGAATTTGTTAATTCAATTAATATGAATGTTATTCTTAAGGTTATATGTTAGTTTAGGTTGCAGTTAGTTTTTTCTTCAATAGGTAGTGATATTAATATTAATAATGTTAGTTTAGGATTAGATTAGAATTAATTTAATAGTGTTTACATAATTTATAGGAGATTAATGTAAGAAATTAATTAATTGGTATTAATTAAGTAAGTTTAGCAATTAGTTTTAAATCAATAGGTAGTGATATTAATATTAATAATGTTAGTTTAGGATTAGATTAGAATTAATTTAATAGTATTTACATAATTTATAGGAGATTAAGGTAAGAAAATAATTAATTGGTATTAATTAAGTAAGTTTAGTTATTTTTCGTTATTAAATAAGGTTGATTCTAATTTAAAAGTCTGGGGGAGAGAATAGGTTAAGACCAAGAACCTTAGAGAGAAGTGTGGTTCTTAAGTCCTAGGGATCAAACTTTTGTTGTATTCTTTATCGAAGGAGTGGGATCCAACTATCACTCATGTCAAGGCCATTGTCTCTATTTAGGTTATTGGGATTCTTAATGATTTTGATATCTTCCCTAATTCAGTGTTTAAGGAGGTGGTCTTATTTTGCTAATATTTTGGTGTCTTCTAAGCGTACATGATGCTTTGTTGTGAGAGAGTGTTCGACTAATGATGAGGTACGATTTCATTCATTCTTAATGTCGGCACCATGCTCTTTAATACCGGTGTGAAAAGAGCAGCTTGTTTCTCGAATGTAGCATTTGCCACATGAACACTCTATTCTGTAAACTCCTTTGCAATTAAGTTGGTCAAGTTTGTATTTTACTTATCTCATTTTTTGTTTGATGGTATCAAGCGGTTTGAATGAGGTGAATATCTTTCTTGTTTATTGTTTTAGCAATTTTATGAGTAACTCCTTGGATGTAAGGTAGGTAAGCAATGGGGCTCGGGGTTTGGTTGTTTCGTTGTTGATAATGAATTATGACTAATACCAAATGAAGACAATACATCATCCAATCATACAATTTGAAATTTAAATAGGTCAATCCACACATCATATAATGATACATTCATACAATACTATCTCAAAATATCTTGTGCAATGTCTTCTCCTTACAAGTGTTGCAATAGTCATTTAGAAACATTAATCTCAAATGTGTTGCAATAGTTATTTGGAATCATTGATGTCAATTTGAGTATTTATAAGATAAGGTAAGGTAAGATAATTTTAGTAATGTCCAATGAATAACCATAAAAGTAGGTAAATGAGACTAAAACAATACATTCAATGTAGGCACAAAAAGTGGGAGTGCAAAAGCAACTCCCCAATCAATATTGAAAGAAGAGAGAGAAATAACTAAGTGTCTATGAAAAAATTCAATGTTTAACTAAGAGAAGATATAAATAATTTGAAAGTATAAGAAACATGATACAAATTTAAGAGTCTCAACACTGAAAAAAAAAAGAGTATGTCAAGGCTTTCTAGTGCTCATGTTGGCTACTAAGGGTGAGGCCTTCAAAGGAATACATAATCCTATGGAAGGCATGGAATGGAATGATCATCCCTCTCTCAAATATTAACTTATTCCTTACTCTCCATATAAAAATACATGCAATGTATGCACAAAAATTAGGAGTGAAAAAGAAACAACCCAATCAATATTTAAACAAGAGAGAGAAAAAACTAAGTTTCTATCAAAAAATTCAATGTTTAGCTAAGAAAAGATATAAATAAGGTGTAAGTACAAGAAATATGATATAAACTTAAGAGTCTCAACATTGAACAAAATACATGATGTCAACGCTTTCTAGTGTTCACATTGGCTACTAAGGGTGAGGCCTTCAAAGGAATACATAATGGTGAAAGGCTCTCTCAGGGGTAGGGAATTGAGAGAGCCTTTCACCATTAAGCATAATCCTTACATTCACCTTTCAATAGAAGTATTTCACCTTTATAATTTCAACTTAAGCCATTCTCCTTTATAATTTATCCCCTCACCTCTCACAAAAAAACACCTCACCGCACCTAAGAACTACAAATCAGAACAACCAAAATTACCCTCATAAGCACCGAATCACCCACCCCATGAAAAAATGTTGGTCAATTTCTAATGAGGTGCAGAGTGATGGTAGTTTTCAATTGAAAGATCTGGAAGATATAATAACACCAGATGTGTCAAACCAAATTCATCATCTGGATAAATATCTAGGGTTTTCAAATGTAAATATCTAGAAAGGAATAGACCCCAATACAAAAATAGAAAATACAAACAAACATTTAGGGTTTGCAAACAAAAATCTATTTACTTGTGAATTCCCTGTAGAAGGCCCTTTCAAATTTGAATTCTTACTTCGCCTTTTGAGACGTCTCCACTTCCTCTCCATAAAAAATTTATCTGCCATGGCAACTTCTTATATACCTATACAACGCTAAATGCTCGAATTAACTAAAACCCCTCTCCTTTGGTTGCCTCCAAGCTCCAATGATCCAATTAAATAAAACCCCTCTCCTCTAGTCGACTCTGGCTCCAATTCAGACCTCACTAACTCCAATAATAATTGTGAGCTCCAATATTGGTTTGGCCGGAAACCCCAAGTACACCTCCCTCTTCCCCGTCAAATAATTAACACTGCACCCACTCCTTCTGCGCAATATTGGTCAGGTTGAAAACACCAAATACACCTCCATATTCCCTATCGAATAATTACCAGTCCACCCACTCCCTTTGCACCCATGGACTAGTTGTATATTACCTGAAACACTAAGCACACCTCCATCTACCTTGTCGAATATTTACCATTGCACCCATGCACTTTGCACCCATGGACTAGCTATATAATTACTTGAAGTGCGTTGTATTCTCCCACCTTCTCTGCTCCCTCGTCAAATTATTAAGAGCATCATATTCTCCCACCTTCTACTCCCTCATCAATTATCTGTGCCCTCCTCAAATTATGAATGCGATCAATACCTTATTCTCCCACCGCTTCAAAGAGTAGTCTGAATACATTAATTGTCAACATTTGTCATATGTCATGAAAGTATGTCGTGAAACGAGTGACATGATAGCAGGAATTATTATAAAAATAATATTATAATATTATAATATTATGAAATATGATATTTTTCATAACCATTGATTAACATATTTTAAATCATCCACATAGCTATAGTGTATATAAAGTTTACAAATTATATTGTGTGACTAATATTTGTTTAGTTGTGTTTACCCGACAATCAAATTAGTCATTTATTTAGTCGATGTTATTTGTGTGACTAATTATTTAGATGTGTTTTTTTTCTCGACAATCAAATTGGTCATCTATTTAGTCATTTGTAAATCTGCTGCAAAAAAATAGTATAATTTAGTCATTTATTCATGTCGTGACTAAAAAATTTAGTCACGTAGTCATTTATTTGTCAAATTCTACTAGTGTTCAATCATTGCAGCAACAGCAGCAGTTCCACTACTGTCCCACCCCCTGCAGTTTTCCATCCAAAGGAATTGGGCAGTGACATCATTCTTGAGCACGCTCTCAACTCTAAGTATTTCAAGGAGCACAAAAGACAAAATTCTTCTGGAAAAGTTCTGAATAAGAGTTTAGAACTATCCTCATATATAGTACCCTAATATTTTACTACAATCTTTTCAATGTACTTCAGTTGATCAATCGATTGTTAATCCCTAGAAAATCCCCATGATATGTATAAAAACCTTTATTATTCCCTATATATTGAATTTTACATTTCTACTAGGTCATCTAGAACCCTTCTTTGCACCCTTTCATTATAATTTTAACCCT
>JASDQU010013841.1:26006-50461 GCA_032191745.1 Picea mariana | reverse complement strand
ATATATATATATATATATCAAGGAGATCTAGTATTAGGATCATCTTATCTCATCTCATATTGTGTTATGAAGTTTATAAATTGTAAAATAAGGTTCCCCCTCAAAGTGGACTGAATTTTATTAATTTCTTATCATTTTTAAGGCGTTGGGTCATAATATTTGGTATCAGAGCTCAAGGTCTTGGGGTTTCGCTGCTGCAATTGAGACACCTTGGAATTTTCACTATAAATTTTTTCTCTAAGACATTTTAGAAGAAAATCCTAGGATGATATTTATAATACGGATCAAGGTACTTGGGGTTAAAATTTCAGCTCCTGAGGCTTTATGCTTCTAGAGATATAGCCTGTGCAAGCTCAGGTTATGGAATCATCCTGAATTTAGTCATCTCGGAAATTTCACTATAAAATTGTTTATGTGATGTTTAAGACCTTTACACTCATATTCTATTCATAGAAATTATCAAGGTATCAGTGATAAATTTTTTATCTTATGGGTAGTCATATTTTTGTAGATACACCCTGTGTAAGATAGGGTCTCTAACTAGTCATATTAACAAGTCTCAAATAGGTGTTTAGGGTAAAAAAATGATATATTCTTCAATGAGTATCCAAATTAAGTGAGGATAGTTGCATTAGACAATGGACAATCTATATCATTTTTGGTGCAAGTTTCAAAATAAAAAATCAAATATTATGCTCTTGGCATGCTTTACAAGTACTCTCTCTTAGAAGGGCCAAAAATCAACAAGGTGCGGGGAAGTTACCATAAATTCCACTTGGCACATAAAATTTTGATTAGACCTCTGGCATTGTAGAGAGGACATATCAGAGAAATATAGAACAAAATATCAAGACCATAAGGGAATAAATTTTAGAGATACACCAGAAGGAAGGTCAGCCAAGAGGACAAACTCCAAATTAAGGTTTTTAAAGGTATGTAACCTACAATTGGAATAATTTTTTTGGAATATTTGTTTCAGGGTGACTTGAAATGTGTGATAAATATAGAAATGAGGATTATTATTTTTATTACTCCATATGGGTCCCAAAAAGGTGAAAACACATATTAAACCTCTAGAAGTCTCATCTATGACTCAAGAAGAAAATGAGGACATACATAACAGGTTGTCCAAATTGGAGGAACAAATTAAGAATGTGAGTGAAAATTCTAATAATTGGGTAGACTCACAAATACAAATTCAAGTAATGGAAGGGAATATGGATGGCATGGAAAAAAATATGGAGGTTATGAAAAACAATATGGATGATATGGAAAATAAGATGGAATAAAATAAGAATGACATAAAAAGAGAAAGACAAAATTCCATGAAGGAAATGAAAAATATGTTTTCCCTGATATTTCAAGCTATAGATGAGGGATTCCCTAAAGGAGACATAAAAATGGAATGGACTCATGAAAATAAAGGTAGTACTCATGTTGAACAAACTGCCAATAATAAGCCATTTTCAATTAGTGAATCTAACTCTAATAGTGGAGTTAATTCTGGTGGGTCGTAAATTCAACTTTCCCAAAATTGAATTAAAGAATTTTGATGGTACAAAGGTATTTACTTGGGTGAACCAAATAGAGAAATATTTTGGACTGCATAATATTATGGATGATAAGAAAAGGATTCACATAGCAACCTTGAACTTTGAGATAAAACCATACGATAGTGAAAAGTCATCCCCCTTTATATCACTAAACTTGGGGTTTATTTACTAGAGACTTAGAAGAACAATATGGAAAAGTTTGGGAACAAGACTACTTCAGTCAATCGACAAGAATCAAGAAGATAGGTGATATTGAAGAATGTAATTCGGAATTCATGGTACTGGCCACAAGGGTGGATAACCTAAGTGATGAACACTTGTTGGAAGCTTACATGGGTGGATTAAAAGAAGACATTAAACATGAAGTTTTCTTAAGACAACCTACAAGTATTATGGAAGCTATGCAAAATGCTCGTCATATTCATGCCAAAAATAAGTATACACATAAGTATAGCATTGTAGGTAGAGATCGTATTGGGGGTCATAAGACAACCATATATCAACCAAGAAGGTTCACACCTTAGAAAATGGATGAAAGAAAAGCAAAAGGACTATGTTTCAATTGTGACAAGAAGTACAATAAAGGGAATAAATGTGGTGACAATAAATTATTCTACATGGACTGTGAAGAGGAAGAAGATAGTGTACCTAAACCAACAAGGTTGACCCCTCAAAAAATGGATGAAAGAAGAGAAAAAGGATTGTGTTTCAATTCTCATAGCAAGTACAATAATGGTCATAAATGCAATGAGAAGAAATTATTCTACATACACTGTGAAGAGGAAGAATATCAAGAATTGGAACCGTCACACGACCCAAATCTAGAAGAGACTACTCCAAAAATATATTTTCATGCTTTGGTTAGCATCGTTACTCCACAAACCCTCAAGATACAAGGATATATCAAAAATAAAAAGGTAACAATATTGATTGATTCAGGTAACACCCATAATTTCATCAATTAAAAATTAGCAAAAGATCTCAATTTCTTTGTATATCCTGCACCAGAGTTTCAAGTAGTGATTACAAATGGAGGTACCATAAATTGTTCAGAGAAATGCCATAGTATTAATCTCAACATGGTGGAGTATGTTTTGGATAACCCCATGATTTCCATCCAAATGGGGGGTGATGATGTTGTATTAGGGGTTCAATGCTTGAAATCACTAGGAATAATGGCCTTTGATTTTTAAAATATTTTTATGAGGTTTTCCTCAAATGACAAGGAAATTGAGCTTAGAGGTATCCCAGGGAAACCCTCTAAAGTGATGAGCTCTGATAGCATGGGGAAATTACTCAAAAAGGGACACCAGCGTGTAATTGCACAATTGTGCTCACTTGATGTTAAAACATCTATAGCCCCAGCTCCATTAGATCTCCAAATAATTATCAACAATCATTCTGAGGTATTTGTTGAAATTCTTAAGGGTATACCACCTACTTGAGACCATGACCATGCTATTCATTTGCAATCAGGAAGTGTACCACCTAACATTAGGCCTTACAGGTATCCATATGCATAGAAGAGTGAGATTGAACGCATGATCCAAGAAATGTTAGAGGATGACATCATTCAGCATAGCCAAATCTCTTTCTCCTAAATAGTGGTGTTGGTTACAAAAAAGGATGGTTGATGGTGTATGTGTCCAGATTAAATACAACTCAAAAAAATGACCATCAAATAAAAGTTTCTTATCTATTTCATTCATGAATTATTAGATGAATTACATGGATAAAACATATTTACTAATTTGGATCTTCATTCGGGATATCGTCAAATCAAAACGAGACAAGACATTCCTAAAATATATTTTAGAACACATGAATTTCATTATGAATTTTAGGTTATTCCATTTGGACTTACTAATGCACCTTCAACATTTCAAAACTTGTTAAATTTTGTTTTCAAGCCCTTCCTTAGAAAATCTGTGTTAGTATTTTTTGATGACATACTAATCTACATCAAATATTGGGAAGAGCATGTACAACATGTTGACAGAGTATTACAACTATTAGAAGAGAAACAACTTTATGCAAAACCTTCCAAGTGTGCCTTTGGGGTTCAAGAAGTGGAATATTTGGGTCATATTGTATCTCATGAATGTGTAAAAGTGGACCCTAACAAAATTAAAGCTATAAGGGAATGGCCAATTCCCAAAACCTTGAAGAAACTTAGAGGATTCTTAGGATTGACAGGCTATTACCACAAGTTTTTCAAGAATTATGGTTAAATAGTAGCACCTATAACAACATTATTAAAGAAGAAAGAATTTTCTTGGACATAAGAAGAAACCAAATCATTTGGAAAACTTAAGGAGGCTATGTGTAAAAATATCATCTTGATCACACCTTACTTCACAAAAAAAATTATTATGGAGTGTGTGCCTCATGACATGGAATTGGTGCAGTTTAATGCAGGAAGGAAGGCCCCTTTCCTTTTCAAGAAAACAACTTAAAGGAAAAAAATCAGTCAAACCCATTTATTAAAAAAAAATGTTGGCCATACTACATGCAGTTCATAAATGGCGCCCCTGCCTCATAGGACAACACTTCAAGGTAAAAATAGATCATGACAATTTGAAGTACTTTTTAAAGCAATGATTATCTTCAGAAGAGAAACAAAAATGGGTTACAAATATGTTGGGTTATGACTATTATATATAAAAAAGGAAAAGCTAATGTTGTGGTAGATTCCCTTTCTAGGAAAGAAGAAGAAATAGAACGTTCACTATATGTTATTTCTATCCCACAATCGGATTGGGTGGAAGAAGAAAGGATAGAATGGAATCAAGATCAAGTGGTATGCAAGATCATTCAAAAACTACATGAAGGCCCCAGTTCAGTAGAAAAGTTTGTATGGAAGAATGATTTTCTATGGTATTGTGATCACCTATACTTATGTAATAATTCCCAACTCAAACATAAGATCCTTCTGGAATTGCACACATCTCCTATAGGGGGATATTCAGGATTCTTGAAAACATACCACAGGGTCAAGAAGGAGTTTTTCTCAGAAGGTCTTGAAAATGATGTTCAAAAGTTTGTGTCGGAATTTCTAGTCTGCCAACAGAATAAGGGAGAGACAATCAATACTCCAGGTCACCTACAACCATTAGTTATACCAAGCCAATGTTGGGAACAAGTTTCCATGTATTTTATTACAGGTTTACAAAAATCAGAAGGAAAGACCATCATCATGGTAGTAGTGGATCGACTAACAAAGTATGACCATTTTATCTCTCTTTCTCATCCTTTTAAAGAAAGAACGGTAGTAGAAGAATTCATGGAAACAATTCAAAAACTACATGGAATCCCCAAGATTATTGTAAGTGATAGAGACCCAATTTTCATGGGAGATTTTTGGACTAAATTATTTTCTTGTCTTGGTACTCAATTGGCTCATAGTTCATCTTACCACCCTTAATCTGATGGGAAAACTAAGATTGTGAATAAATTTCTAGAAGGATATCTTCGTTGCTTTGCATCCGATAAACAAACACAATGGGTCAAGTGGTTTCCCTTAGAGGAATGGTGGTACAACACATTCTTCCATACTTCATCAAAAATGTCCCCATTACTGGAACTTTATGGATATCATCCTCCATCCATAAATCACCCTTGAAATGGATTACAAAGGTTCAACTAGTGGAGGAACACATAGGGAACCAACAATAGGTCCTAAAATTGTTGAAGGACAACTTGGTTATGGCACAAAATAGGATGAAACACCAAGAAGATCAACATCGCAGGCAAAGGGAATTTGAGGTGTGGGATTGGGTATTTCTAAGGCTACAACCATACAAAAAAATGTCCCTCGAGAAAAAAAATAAGGACAATAAACTAGCACCCAAAAATAATGGCCCCTATAAGGTTTTGCAAAGGATTGGAAGTATGGCTTACAAATTGGATTTGCCTCCATATTCACATGTACATCTAGTATTCCATGTTTCTTTCTTAAACAAGGTCATCGGAAACAAGATTTTGGTCCAAACAATTTTACCAGATCTCGTTGAAGAAGGGAAAATCATACTAGATTCAGAAAAAATCCTTGAAACAAGAATTAAGCAGCTGAGAAATCAGGCAGTTACAGAGTACCTCATCAAATGGAAGAAACTCATAGTGGAAGAGGTGACATGGGAAGATGAGTTCTTCATACAGAAGCATCTGTGGTTAGACAAGTGTTGAGGAAAACACTTGTTTAAGGAGGACAGACATGTTAATCCCTAGACAAAGCCCCATGATATGTATAAAACCCCTTATTATTCCCTAGATATTGAATTATTACATTTCTAGTAGGTTGGCTAGAACCCTTCTTTTCACCCTTTCATTATAATTGTAACCCTTTGTCTCCTATATATATATATATATATATATATATATATATATCAAGGATATCTAGTATTAGGATCATCTTATCTCATCTCATATTGTGTTTTGAAGTTTATATATTGTAAAGGAGGGTTCCCCCTCGAAGTGGATTGAATTTTATTGATTTCTTATCATTTTTAAGGTGTTGGGTCATAACATCGACTTTCAAAACACTAAAGTGGAGAGAACAGATTTATCTCCCACAATTCGAGAATAAACTGGGATGTTTAGGTTTCAAGTATCAGATGATTTTCATATACAAAATGAAATGAAACAAAACAATATTAAAGACACAGAATTACCTATAGCTTGGGATTCAGGTCAACATATTTATGTTAATCACCTCCCAGCGACTTCTAAAACACATAAATTCTCTATGGGAATCCAGGAAGGAATACAAGAGTAGGGGCACTTATACCAGCATAGCCGACATATGAAAAATACAATTTCGGTTTCAAATTTGAGGAAGCCTGCACGAAGCCACGTGAAAATTATTGACAATTGGAGGAAATGGAATAAACACAAGGTCGGTGGAGGTGTAAGGACAAATTCAGTTTCAAATTTGAGGAAATATGAATGAAGCCACATAAAAATTCTTGACATCTGAGGAAATGAAAATTATTCACATGTGAGGAAATGAAAATTCTTGACAGGTGAGGAAATGGAGGAAATGTTTAACAACAGGTGGTACAAGGTGGTTTGGTTGACATGTAAATGTAGATGGTGGTTCAAGGTGGTTGTGTTGAAATTTAAATACAGAGTCGCATGTAGACAAAGATGGTGGTTTTTGAAAACATGTCAACTAGTTGACAGGTTTTTATGAAAATCTATCCCTAAGATATGCCTTTAACCTAATCATTTTTTGTTATAATATAAATTCTACATTAAAAAAATATCGCTTATTAAAGAATTCATCATAATTTAAGTTTCTCTATCAAAATCTAGTTCAAGTCCACATCCTTGGTGAACTTACTTATTATGGATGCAATGAATTTATATCATTAATTACACCAAAGGTGTTTTTAAGGGGGCGGTTCTATCCCGACCTTCGTCCTCTATCGATAGCCACTTGTTACAACAGATTTTGCCTCACCCCATGCAACTTGCTTGGATGGCCTTTAAATTTCCCTATGCAGACTTGAAGTCCACTTTTTCACCTTCCAAAGATAAAAAAGCATATTTTTCCACATATACAGGCCTTATCAGTTATACAACAAGCGTATACGAAGGTTTCTCCACTACATCCCATGTACATTAGGTTTGCTTTTCAAAATTAAAAATAATATGGGGTTTCCATGCCATCTCATGAGATCCATGATCCTTGACCTTTCATATACTAGAAACGCTCAGAATAGATCCTTTAGTTCCATTTGAAGGATATTAATTGAGCGATATCCAAGCCTTGAAGGAGGTTTAACAATTCAACTTTGAGAGTAAAGACACTATGGAGAAATTTCACTCCATATTGAGCCTGCATCCCTTTATCCTTGAAAGTTTGAGCTCCTTGTTCAACCCCTAAGCTCTTCCTCCTTTGTCATGGAGAACGTCATTGACTCTTTTATATGAGCTTTCCTTTCGTGTAGAATTGAAGTGGTGGAGGCCTAGTTGGAGGGACTTAGTTTCTTGGTTCCGATATGTGTCGTTACAAAATTTTGTCACCTATGTACTTATGCTGATTATTTTAATAGAAATACTATTTTCTCATCCAATTGATATCTTGAAAATATTTGAATCATTATTCCATGGGCGTATTTGTCATGTATGTTAATGGATTATGCTAATATATATGCTAACATGATATATTTTCACCATATGCTTGTGTATCTTGGTTGTTGAGGACAAGTTGCAGGTATAAATCTTTGAGCTGTGTGCTCAACGATGGTCAGCATCGAACGTCCGAACGAGGTAGGATATTGGCCTTATCTTGTTAGCATTTCATTTATATAGCATATTTTCTATTAGAGTTTATTTATGGGTGTAATTCTGTCTATTGTGTTTTACCCCATTCCATAAAGAGATTTTCCTCTTAACAAAATTGACGACCATACTAGGGATTCATCTTCTTTTTTTTTTTGGGGGGGGGGTTGGAGTGTTTTTCTCCTTGATTTTCTCTCTGTTATCCTGAGTTTCCTTGTCTCTTTTTGCTTGACAACATATTTTTTACCTTGCATATGAGATTATTGGCTTAGCTCTTTCCCTGGTTGTATTTTACTGGGTATATGTTGTTTTCCCTTGACATATGCATATATACGTGATTTGTCTTCCTTTATGGTGCATATATACGACCAAGAAAATATGACAATGTTAGGGTATATCCTTGGCATCTCTTCATACAACCAAGCGAATACATCATGAAACTCTTTGAGGAGATTGGTGAAGATCTGAATTTCTTCATGCGAATAATCTGCACCGATATATATGTTCTCAATTTTTCCAGGGATACAAGAGATGTCGATCGTGACGGTAGGAAAAATATTCACCATGTTTCCTTTGGCATAAATACCATGCGTATCTAATGAAGCCACATAAGGACTGACCATCCCACTCAAGGTAGATATAAAGTCATCATGTTCGATCTTAACAAGATCTGGGAGGAAATAGGAGTGTTGATGCATATTGTCCCAAGGCCTATCAGGACCATACATGGCCTCTAAGATGGCTTCATCTAAAGGTAAATTATGGTCGAGGAAATCATTCAAAAAATGTGATTGCATGGCCCATACATTCTCTATAACAAGATCCACCTCATCCATCCATGAGGAGGAAGGATCTGAGTCAGCAGTAGCGTCAATAATAGACTGATATGCAACATATTCTACTGACAGTGGCATTTCCATCCCAATGTGTGACTGACCTTCATACAACATATTTGGGGAAGGTAGGGTCCAAGGGTCATTGAAATATGAAGTACTAAAAGGACCAAACCTCATCGATGATGAAGACTCACTAGAAATGGCATGAATGTGGTGAATTGGTGCCATGAAATCAAAGCTACCCATCAAAGAGGAATACATTCTGACACCAACATCCTTAGTTTCTTGCTGAGAATTATCGATCACAAGGACCGAAGGTACAACTAATGCATTAGGACTAGCATCCAAAAAGGAAAACTGATCAATCTTCACTATTTTCCCTTTGTGAGGAAAACATAAAGTGCAGAAAACAAACGACACGAAGGTTGTCATGGAATAAGTCCAATTTCTCCCTAGTGGTAAATTATAGTTGAGGGGTGCATCAACCTCCACTATCTTCCCAACTAATTGGACCAAAAAAGAGAGAATAATTACATGGGGTCGAAATGAACGCCCATCAAATGCGTTCAACCTAGTCATATATTGGGATAGAGTTGGATAACCAATGTCTTTCCAACAGGTTAGGGACATTATGCATGTCGCAACACCTTCATCAATCACAGTGCATTTGATAGTAATTTTCATGTACTACACATGGATTTGAAAGGCCATTTGGTCATGTAAACAAAGCCTAACATCTGTGACATCAAACTTAATAACCTTCGAGCCACATGGGTCTAGAGCTCCTAATGCAGATAACAGGGAATTTCTCTGTGAAGGACATGTCTGGAGCACCTCCAAAGCCGACATCACACAAGGAGTTTGGCCCATATATTATACAATTGAATAGTTTTGGGCGGCTCTGAAATTAGGATTATGGGAAAAGTGTTTTAGTACTCCTTTCATAATACAAGGCAGAGGTTCCATCTTTTCGATCTGCAAGGGTGCTTTTGGAGGAGAAGGAGACTTTGGACCTACAAAAATCTGTGAAGAACTGTAATCATGAAATAGACTAGCTACATCAATCTGAGACTTGACCATATTGACACATAGATGGCCACCTTCATGTGCCAAGGAGTTTTGACTCCCGCTCGACGCATTTTCGGTGTTGGAGGTCCCGAAGGCCATGTGTTGATTATGTGGAAACGGATTTGTCAGTACAATGGGTGGCTGTTATAAGAGCCTCGAGGATTCCTCTATTTTGGGGCATAGGTAGATAAGGTGATCATCTTTAAAACGTTTACAAGGAAACTTCACCTTCCATTTTTCTTTATTCCCTCGCCAACATTATTATTTGATCTATCATTGTTAGTGTCATCCTTGGCTTTATTATTATTTTTACCACCCTTATGATTATTACCTCTTCCTTTCCTTTTATTCCCTCATGGTTGTTAGTTACCATTTGGGTTAGTCGATGACTGTACAGAATGCACATCCACTGACTCAATGGGAGTGGAGGATGAAGCCGAATCTTGTCCTACTACAAGCTAGCTTAGAGACAAATCTTTCAACTAGTTCGTCACCAAATCAGTAGAATTAGCATTTGCAAAGCCTATAATTCCATCAACATGAGGCCTAGGCTTTTGTATAGGGTCATAGTTCGACCGCGGTGCGTTAGAAATAATTTCATACAAAATCCTAGATCGAGCATATATGATGTCTAATTGCTAGGCTTTGAAAATAGCTTCCTCCTTAGATGTTACTCTGGATGTAGAAACATCCTTTGAAATATAAGGCAATAAATACTTAAGGAACCATTCCAATAGAAAATATGGAGGAATGTAGGCCTTGATCAACCTCTTCCATCTACACCACTCTTGGATATGGTCTGAGATATGTGTGGATTTATCTTGACGGAGGGCCGACAAAATTTCTATGCTAGCATCGTAATGAAATGACAACTGGAAGTGGTTGAGAAATACCAAAAACATCTAATTAAAGTTTTTGTATGTTTCCCCCAGTAGCTCAATTTACCATTTAGCGGAAACCCCCGTGAGGGTGCATTGAAATAGCCTCAAGTGATTAGAATCATCATTCAGGGAGTTAGATGAGCACCAAAGATGAAAACTAGTGACATGATCACCCAAATCCTCGCCAGTCTTGCCTTCAAATTTGTAATGTCTGAAGGAAGCTTGGTGGGGACAGGGGACCATAAAAGATCATGATGCACATGGTCATTCATTAACTTAGAAAAATATCGCCGATTAAGCACGACCATAAAAGGGAGCCGAGGTTGTGTTGTTTGAGCCCATGCTCCTACAAAATATTAGGGTTGATGGGTTGTAAGCCATCCATGGTTCTATTATATTCCATGTCCCTATTTGTTAGGATAATATCCTCCTCCAAACTAATTCATAAAAAAATATATGGGAACAATACCAGTGGAAGCAACATAATGAAGGTTTTATACATTTCCCCCAACCGAAGGGGCTCTAGGCTAGGGGTTTCCCATAGTGTGAAAGTGACTCCCTCTAGATGGAAATATGGAGGATAGAGGGGGATTCTCCATAATAAACATGTTTGTTGGAATCGACATGGAGGAAGAGGGGATAATGGATGTAATATAAGAAGTGACGTGTCCACCCAGTTGAGCACTCCATTCAAAAGAATTGAGACTAGGATTAGGCCCAGAAGAAAGAGGAGGCCAACCTCCAACTGTAGGATCTGTTTGGGGAATATGGCCTCCACCAAACGAGAGAGGAACATACAGAGGAGCCACGCCCCCAAGTCCAAAACTAGGATTCACATTAGCTGCTGGAATGGAGGATGAGAGTTGCAACGTCATGTTGGGCATGCCAAAAGAAAAAGGATTAGAGACGAAAGGTATTGACTAAGAATTGTGACCTAGCGTACCAAAAAGAGATCTGAAAGGGTTCGTTCCTATGGGTCTAGTAGAACCCATAGGTTGGGTATCACTAGAGGCGGGGATCTTCGACACCCTAATCGTCGAGGCCAAAAGACTCGAAGGGATCCCACTAATCACAGAATATATAGGAGTTGAGGGGATCTTTGTGATGTTTGGGTGTGACTCATTACTCATAACTGGATGATCACAAGTCTGGGAGGTGGATATATATGTACCACATTTATTAATTGTATTTCTTTTAGAAGGCCACTTCGATAAAGACTCAAGATGCGGTGGTAACTTCAACAAAGGGCAAGACCTATGAGGAGGTTGTTCTTGATCCGCGATGACTCAATACTTGAGATATAAAACTAAATACTATAGCCAACTAATAATCATAGAGCAAACCAAATTAGAGAAAAAAGGCCAATGTACACAAACATGATATAGTGGTTGAAAAGGGGCCTCCCTCACTAGAGTAGGTATGTCTGACCCAAGATGGGACTGCGACTCCCTTCAAAATATTGGAGGTATTAGAATCAGTTATAAGTGCCATCGTGGGCTTAACAACGCAGTGAGTCAGATCCCCCCGAAGAGGTAATCGTTCATAAAGGTTGTTTGTTTTTCGACCCTTATCTGACTCAGGGTACCTATAGAATAACCCCCACAAGTAACCTATGTGGCTACCTATGTCAAGCAACTAGATTCAGCACAATATAACCAATGCGTAGGAGAACAGTCGTAATTTCATTCGACCATATGGGCAGGGCAACAAAGCCCAGAATCTTGAAAGAACCACTTCTCATGGAGGTAAAGGTACTAGCAAGACCCCCAAATACAAATAGAACCCCAAAAATATCTCTGACGCTAAGAAGGTATTAGAGGGTTATCTTTGCAACTAACTTTGTGAAGCCTCCTGATGTCACTAATTACACAATGGGTTTCACCACTCCCTATTTAGACACATATGTTTAGTTTAATAGCCTTGGATAATTTTACTCACAAAATTCTATTCCAAGGCCCTATGTCATATACTTATTTGTGTACCCTGAAACATAAAATTGTTTCTAATCAATTTTAATTAATCGACATTAATTTTAATAGCTTCTTCTTACTCAAGACATGTAGTCATGAAACTGATGGTATTATGACTCAGCATGTAAAAAGAAGAAAATATAAAAACACTTCTAAGCACTAGTCTTGAATTTCAAAGAGATGGTATGTGTCTAAACTCAATTTTTCCAATGCAATCTCTACAATTTAAATGGCATGCAATCTCTCCACATGTGTCAACATCAATGCAAAGTAATCAAAAGAGAAAATTCCATAATATAAAATAAGATTTGTTTTTTGTATGTTTTGATATAAAGAAAAGAAAATGCAAGGACTAAATAGAAACTTCACAGGAAGACCTTGCTGCAAGTAAAAAGAGACAAGCCAAGCAGGATACCAAGAAGCAAACACTCATACCAATGTGCAAGGACAACCAATGAAAAATATGATAAAAAATAATATCACCCGAAAATTCAACAATAATAAGGCTTCCTATCACTTTGTAAGCACTTGACAGTCAGGACAGAGACCCAACAAGACTTAACAACCAACCAAACTCACCTAGAAAACACTAAACTTAGCTAGCAAGACTAAAGAGATGATGTGCATGATTGTTTCAGAAAAAATTGCATATATATGCACCCTAAAGGAGGACATCTCGCGTATATACACGCCTGTCAAGGGAAAAACTGTGTATACCCAGTAAAGGAACTCAGATGCAAGGTAAAAAATAGGTTGTCAAGAAACAAGTGACAAGGAAAACCAGGCTAACAAAGAGAAAATCAAGAAGAAAAACACTCCAAACACCCCAAAAAAGAAGATCAATCCCCAATATGGTCGCCAATTCTGTTATGAGGAAAATCTCTCTATGGCATGGGGTAAACCACAATAGTAGGAATGACACACAGAAATAAACTCTAATCTCAAATATCCTATATAAATGAAATACTAACAAGACAAGGCCAAGAGCCTACCTTGTCCAGACATTCGGTGAAGACCATCGTTGAGCATGCAACTCAAATATTTATACTTGCAACTTGTCCTCAACAACCAAGATACGCAAGCATATGGTGATAATATATAATGTTAGCATATATATTAGCATAATCCATTAACACACATGACAAATATGCTCATGGAATAATAATTCAAATATTTTCAAGATATCAATTGGATGAGAAAAGAATATTTCTATTAAAATAATCAGCAAAAGTACATAGGTGACAAACTTTAGTAACAACACATATCAAAACTGAGAAACTACATCCCTTCAGTTGGGCTCCACCACTTCAATCCTTCACCAAATTCAAGCTCATATAAAGAAATCAATGAGGTTCTCCATCACAAAGAAGGAAGAGCTTGTGGGTTGAACAAGGAGTTCAGAATTTCAAGGACAAAGGGATGCAGACTCAATATGAAGTGAAATTTCTCTAGAATGTCTTTGCTCTCAAAGTTGAATTGTTGAATATCCTTCAAGGCTTGGATATGGCTCAATTTGTATCCTTCAAATGGAACTGAAGGGTCGAGTCAGAGTGTCTCCAGTATATGGAAGGTCAAGGATCATGGATCTCGTGACATGGCATGGAAACTCGACATTATTTTTATTTTTGAGCACCAAACCCGATGTATGCAGGATGTAGTGGAGAAACCTGCATATATGCTTGTTGTATAATTGATAGGGCACTTATATGTGGAAACATATGTTTTTTTGGTTCTGGAAGGTGCAAAAGGGGATTTCAAGTCTGCATAGGGAAATGGAAAGGTCATCCAAGTAAGTTGCATGGGGTGAGGAAAAACAAATTGTTACACCACTTGCAACCTTTCGCATGTCAAATTCCATCTTCCAGACCATCCACCTATCTTCTTATCATTCACAGCAAGCCACATGGCTTCGACCCTTGTTTATAAAAACATCCAATCAGGACCTTTGTAATTAATTTGTTTTGGAGACGCTGAAACATGTCTGAAAGAAATCCATCTGGCCTTTTCCTTCACATTGATGTGCTATCACCTGATCAGTTAGAGATGAAAGAGGGGAGGCTCATAGTTTTGAGTTCTTGTGAGAGGGCCTCGTCCACCACATGAAGAGGAAAGTTGAGAAAGGTACGAGCTCGAATGTTCCAAGTCACATATGCACTCCTTGTGTAGACGAATCTCTGATGTTTTCCATGAATTTTCCCCACTGACACCTTCGCACCCCTCTGTCGTGAACCTTTGCAGGCAGGGAAGCTACATGCCTCTCTTTTCTAATCTATGGAAGTGTAGCAATTGTTTCCTTGGATCAGGAACGTCTTTGATTGGAATTTTCTTTCTTGTTGTGGCATTGGTACTCCACCTTTTCCTATAGGGAATTAATGTTATGGGACAAGATTTGTGCCATGCTGAGAGCCACATATTCTAATAATTCATGTTAATTCATGATCCATTCTACCTAATTTACAAGTAGTTGCATAGATATTTGTTCTTCTATATGCCAGAGATTCAATTTCATGCTCTTGTTGACATTTCTTGGAGTTGGGTGAATTTTCATAATCAAAACTAGACACTGAAATAACATTTGATTGGTGAACACAGGAAACTTAGCATTGAAGATGTTGTGAAGAAAATATTGATGGAATTGAGGTTGTTTCACTCTATCACCTGTTAGCACTAAAAGTCACACCTAGACTGTTGTATATGTAAGCCTAATACCCATCAAAATGTGAATAATAATGTTTTAAAGAGTGGACAATGGATGTAAAACTCATTGTAGGATTTCAATCAAAAAACCTTCCATGAAATACACACCAGCAAGCAAGGCTTTGAATATCTTCAAATCAGGGTTTAAGAGATAAATGAAACATGGAAGACTTAGAAAGAAAAGTGAAATATATGTATCAATTTACATCAGGTATTTATGGAACACATATGGAAGAAAACGCATTTGAAAAAGAACTTCTTAATCCAAAGAGAAAATTACTTTGACCAACTTGCATAAAATACCACAATAAATTATTTACTGCAATAAATAAACAAGCATCATAATGAATCCTTCACCAAAGAATAATATCAAAGTGAGATAGAACAAAGATGAAAGTAGGAAAAAGGTTGATTTTTCACCATTAAAGTTTCTTGAGTTTGGTACATACATCAGGAAAACCCTGTTACAATTAGAGAGTAAAGATAATATTTTTATGTTTAACCATTTTAACCTCATATTCCATTACAATGCATCTTAAATAACCAAAACATCATAAGAACCCTTTACCATTTTCTCCTTAGCTTCCTTGTCATGATAAAAGATAGCATGACACCAAGGCACTAAGCCAAGACTAAAAACAAGACTATGCTTATGGAAAACTCAAAATTTGAGTTATGACATGAGATATATGTTAGAATTGCAAATGTGGAAAACACAATTCACAATGATAATTAACAATCACACATATAAGGAACACAGGGATTTCACGTGGTTCACCCAAAGTTTGGGCTACGTCCACCAAGCATAGGCATTGGTTGTCTTATTATTCAGATCATGGAGATTACATTAGCTCACTCACACTTAGTCATTTTTCCCTCTACGGGCTTACATGAATTTATACATTCACACAAGAAACTGATTAATAAATGCAATCCTTATCCATATTCTAACTTGTTCTATTTGGTTGTAACCAACGCAGAATAATAGGATCCAAATTTGTTCTTGGTAATTCATTGTCACCAAATCCCAACAATATCCACCTTAACAACAATTAACATAATACCTTGCTCCTTCCTTTTGTTCATCACTTTTCCTGCAAGCCAAGAGAAGCCAAGCACCACTGCAATTTATCTAATAAAATGGATTTCATGATCTCACCTATGTGACTTGCATGAGTTTGGATTTCCTGAGGGGTCACTCCACCTCTGACATGTCTTCCAAAACTGTGTTGTGAGACATATTTTGTGATAGATATCCTTCTATCCAAGACCATGGATGATTTTAGTGGCTAAATTTCGCTCATGGGCTAATTTTCCATGGTTTTTCCAAAAATGAGATTCGTTGTTTTAAAAATGATTCGCCCAAATTCTATAGGATAAAATTATTTTACCTTAAAAATCGCCAAAATTTTATAAAAACTATATAAATTAATTAGAAATTTGAATATTTCTACAAAAATATAACCAAATATTTATAGTTGACATATGAAGGATTAACAAGATTCGGCAATTTTTCTACATTTTAAAATAAATTTCCATCCTTAAAATAATCCCTGTCCAAGACACATGTAAAATATACATTACGGTTATCACAGACCATCTCAATGTAACGATTATAGGTGACATTTGTGCTTCTCAAATGCTGAAGCACCCATTTCACTGCAGCACCTGAATTTGTCACGTATCTAACAACATCATTAGCATGTGAAACATCTAGTATTAATCATTTCATCACACACAACAGACCTCATATTGAACTTACACGAGACATAACCTTTTTTTTTTATATAGATAGGCCCTATGCTTGAAGAAAACATATAATGGAAAGAAAGAGGGATAAAAATTGGTTTTACAATGTTCATACTGAACTCCAACCACAGCTTACCATTACCATCTCTGTGTACTTCTATGCCCATAATTGTTTTTGCTGCTCCTTGATCCCTCATCTGAATTTTCCTATCCCCCTGAGTCATTTTCTTACTGATTGTATCCATGCTTCGACTTGCATCGAGAATATCATCAGAAAATAACATCAAGACTATGAATGTACTATAAACTGTATAGGCATTCCTACCCTTTGAAAAATTCTAACTCACTATGAAGGATTCAAACCTCTTGTATATTTTCCTAGGTACCAATAAGCCATACAATGAAATATCTAGCACACAAACAAATTTACCATTGCAATCTTGAATCAACCATTTTGGTTGTTCCATACATACTATATCTTTGTCAATGATAACCTTGTGAGAAGTAGGATCCCACACACAACATCCCTTTATACCACCATCATAACTTGCAGAGATATAAAACAAGTAGGAATTCAGAAACAAAGATTTTAAGTCCGGCAATGATTTACCACTTACAAGTACCTACAATTATTTCTTACTCTTATGACCTTGATGCTTCTGTCATAAACAAGAAGATACATCTATCACTTCAGATGCCACTTCGGTACTCCCTTCTAGCTTATAAAGGTTATCAACCTTTGTTGCCTTCATCATTACTAAATTACCTTTGAACACTGTAAGTGCTCCACCTTCACTTGTATACTTATATCCACAAGAATCCAACACTCTCAATGAAATCAAATTTGATTTAAGATTAGGTACATATCTAACATCCATTAATTCCCTGACAATACCATCGAACATCCTGATTCTAATACTGCCAACCACAACAGTTTTACAGGGAACACTGTTTCCCATAAATACTACATGTGGTGGGAGGCACCTGAATCTAACTGTCATTCTTCTTGATATTGTAAATTACTAGAAACGTATAAAACTTGATCAGTCATACCTGAATTTGTTACAGCCAAATTTTCTTCCTTTGTAGAGTTTTCCTCGGATTCCTTTCTTTTCCAACAATCTTTCTTGAGATGACTTGTTTTTCCATAGTACCAACATTTTTCTTTATCCTTTCTGTGTCTTGACTTAGATCGAGAAAAACTTCTCTCATTCTGCTCTTTAGTTCGACCTCTAACCAACATCGCCTCTAAAGTTGAGGTTTCTTTACTAGATTTTCTCCTCATCTCCTCAGCCAACAAAGCTCCCACAATAGATTCATAATCTAAAACTTCTGTTGAGCTAAAGATAATAGAGGTGACTATATTATCCCAAGATTCAGGCAACGAACACAATAGTGTAATAGTCTTATTTTCATCTTTGAATTTAACTTCCATACTAGTCAATTGAACTATAAGGGTATTGAAGGTATTTATATGGTCAAGAATTTTTGTACCTTCTTTCATCCGCAAACTGTACAATTGTATCTTCAAGTAGATTTTTCTCGCCAAGGACTTTGTCATATATATACTTTCCAACTTGCTCCATAAGTCTGATGTTGTATCCTCTCCTATGATATTAAACAAAACCTCATCCGCCATACATAAACGAATGGTACTAAGAGCTTTCACATCCAGATATTCCCATTCCCATTCTATCATAGTTGTTGGTTTCTTTGACATGCCTGCCAATGCTTTTTGCAACCCTTGTTGCACCAGTAAATCCCGCATCTTGAGCTTCCAGAGCTCAAAGTTGTTTTTACCGCTGAACTTTTCAACTTCAAACTTCGAACTCTACATCTTAGCCATTAGCGCAAAAAGCTCCTAATATCCACTTCTTATAAAATCCTTTTAAATGTGGAGAAAATTATAAATAAGGTTAAATGAGTATCCTTAATAAAAAAAGGTTAAGTAATAACCCAAAAAATTTAAATAATAAAAATTTATATTTCATAGAACCTTTTATATCCACTTCATACCTAATCATCCACGTGAGATACACCTCTCATAAAAGGTATTCCTTTAAATATTATATTAAATTCCAAATATAATAATATTTTTCAATAAAAATTCACTTTACTTTAATTCACAGTCGTCCCTCTACATTTACTTCATTCATCCTCCACGTGACTTGGCTTTCACCTTTTAAAAAAGAAATTCAGTTTTGAAAAAACCCAAAAAAATTCACCATACCTTAACTTTTCAAAAATAAACCATGTGAATATTTTACTTGGGAGATCAACACTCCTTTCAAAGGGTTGGGGAGCACTAGCTTTGAATTTCAACGCTCCAAAAAAAAAACTCACGCTTCCCCAAAAAAACTCACGCATCCACCACTCCTTGGATTATTGAAAGGGAGAATTAATTCGCGAACGGACAAAAAAGGTCGCTCTTGTGCAATGGTGAATCCTTATCGGAAAAAGTTTACCAGCAATTGTTTCTCCCTCCAACAGAGATCACCCATGACCATGCAAAATAAAAAATTCATTCTCGGCCCATGAAAAGAGTTTCTTCAGTGATAGATCTCACCCACGGACACAACTCACATGCACAACTAGCTCTGATATCACTTGTTGTACTGCAACAGAAACAAATATAGAACAAGATACAAGTAAATAAGAAAACACATATAAGAAACATAGGGATTTCAAGTGGTTCACCCAACGTTGGGTTACGTCCACCAAGCATAGGCATCGGTTTTCTTATTATTCATATCATGGATATTACATCAGCTCACTCACACTCAGTTGTTTTTGTCTTTACGAGCTTACATGAATTTATACATTCACCCAAGAAACTGATTAATAAATGCAATCCCTATCCATATTCTAACTTGATCTATTTGGTTGTAACCAACGCAGAATAATAAGATCCAAATATGTTCTTGGTAATTTGCTGTCACCAAATCCCAACAATATAACCCAAAATCTAAAACTTAAAGACCTTATGACTCAAAACAATACAAATATAAAAAAAATTGACCCCTACACATCTTATGTGCTAACATGGCCTATGGGGATTCTTGGTTTGGGAGATGGGGTTTCAAGTTCCAATACGATTTCTATGGAGTGACCCAAAAAATGTACAACAAATCCATTGAGGCAATTCATGGAATGTGGTTGTTCATAATGTTGTAAGATTTTCAGCATGGGGAGCTTTGTTCCATTGTTTCCTTGTATCAGAGAATCAAAGCTTGTTTCTATCGTTGCACTGTGTAGCCTATGAGAACTCTTGGTTTGGTAGATGGGGTTTCAAATTTCAATTTCAGAAAAGGTTTCTATGCAGTGACTCAAACAAATGTATAGCTAAGTCAATGAGATGATCAGAGAAATTTCGTTGTCCATAATGTTGCAATATTTTCAGTAGTGTGTTGACCATGGAAAGATTGTTTCCATCGTTTTCAAATAATTGTTGACAACGAGGATCTTGTTTCAATGGGAAGTTGCTTGTCATCCAAATCCATGGATTCAACCCCAACTTGATCATTTACAACTTGAGTTTCACTAACGCAAGTTTCTTTGGGCATCCCGGAGTTCGAACCCTCACAATTAGAAGCCTTCTTAACGGTTAACAGTTGCATATGTACGTCCGCTATATGGAAATACTAAATTATAGATCATGAAATTAATTCCCTTAGTAAATGAATTAGTGGGCACGACTATGCACCCGGATGTTACCATATTTAAAGAGTTGTAAAATTTGTTGTCCAGTTGTTTCAAAATACTTTGTGACGGTGACTATGTGAGAGGAGTTTTCATGGAATGCTTACCTTTTATGTAATGAGTGGGAGATTTACTTGCAACTTTATTTACTACACACAAAGAGACAAATTACTTTTTTGTAATTCAGCTAAACTTTTTTGGGAGCCTTTATTAGTTCCTTCCCTTCAGGCGCTTATGGACTATTTCTAATCGATTTATTTATTTATTTTGGCTATTAAGCTGGCACAAAAACCAATGAATTTTAATCTTTTTAAACAAAGTTTTTGAAATTTTCATACAACTTAATTCAAGTTGTTTAACTTAAGTTTTTATTTCAATCTCTTGGTTGGCCTCTTTCCGAGGCACATGCTTAAGATATGTTAAGTTTACTTTGTTTAAAGTATACATTTACATGATTATTTTTCCCAACAAAATAATGCTAGAAATTAATCTAGCATTACTTCTTAACATTAAATTTTTAATGTTAAATGTTTGGTTTTTGTTGCAATGAATAGTCCATATCCATTTGATATAAGTTGATCTCTTTTTGCCACCTACAACCATGCAAACTTGCTGCCACCTACAACCATGCAAACCTATACGAGGTTGCAAACCTGTTCCCATATCTCTTCTTTACATGGTCCAATTATTACTTAATATTTCCTTTTCACTAAGTTTACATAGGATATGCAAGATGTCGTTGAGTGCTTGGAAAGGAACTGAGGGAAGGCTAGTACATTAACCAAGCGAGGGTTGGCTTCTCAATATCATCCGAGGTTGGGATAACATGGCGGCTTGTTGCAGGTTGGGGTAAGGAAGAACCGGGGATGAATTTACTTATGTGCTTTTACTTACGTGCTTCTTGAATTTACTTACGTGCTTCTTGCTTGCTCGCTGATTAACCTAAGCTTGTCGAAAGAAAAAAATATGGGAGAAGAAATGAAACGAGATGGAATTAGAATCGGTAGGCTTGTTGATGATTGTTGGTTAGCTGGTTAGCGATACAAGAATAGATGTCTGTAGTCATAGCCTTCCATATCCAACCAAATAGAAATCATTATTCAATCCCCAACTTTCATATTTACTGTTATAGAAATCTGAAATGCTAAATGCTAATATCGTTTTTCTGTCATAAGATATTCAACATGATGAAATTCCAACCAAAAAACTCTATAGGCAGTTGTGGAGGGTGTTGTAGGAAAATCTCCCCCGGACAGGTAGATTGCCTCAAAGAGCTAGACCCTACTCTAAGACAGAAAATTCTTAATGTGGACACTGACTTTCTTTCAAATCTATACAAACTAACACATGAGAAGGAAGGAGAACAACAGTACCTTTTTATCGATGTTTGTCCCTGCACGCTCCAAATCAAGCTCCAAACTCTCGCTCCTCGCTGAGTCCTGTAGACAAAAAAAGTACGACCACTTCCTACTCTATTGATATTATCTTGANTATCAATGATAAGTTCATGTAAAATTAGACACGAACTAGAAAGAAACAGGCCAAGTGTGTCATATTAATGAGAATAACGACAACAGTACTTACAATCATAGATGCGAATGCAACATCTTCGTCAAGTCCCCTTTGTCTAACCCTTGCTCGAAAGATACGCAACCTGGATGATAGCAGCTTCACTGATCACTTCTCCTTTGCCTGACTGTGTGTTTCCTATGAGATCATAGGTTTTATACTAGCAATTCTTCTCTCCTTTTTCACCACCATAGAGCCTGCTTATATAGGTTAAGAGGAGCTTAACCTCTTGATTTATCTTTAGAACAAGTTGAGGGATTCCCTCCTTGGATAAGGGATCTTATGATGGAACCAAGAATTCTAATGCAACTGCCTTCTAAACTTGAGATATCCTCCCCTTATTCTCCTCAACGGGCCAACTACTTCCTTAGATTAGATAGTGCTCCCTCAAAAGGAGCATCAGAGCGCTATAACACTCCCTAGGAAGCTTGAGGGGGGCACCAGCACTCCAAAGATGGATAGTGCTCCTTTTGAGGGGTAGACAAGCATTATAACGCTCTCTGAGACCTTATAGGGGAGCGCCACCGCTCCTAAGGCTGATCTAGAGGAGCGCTCACCTTCAAAACCTTTTCTTAAGAGCTCTTCTCCGGTGATAAAAGTTCTTTGACTTCAGTCAATCATTTTCCTCCTTCAAATCAAGTGTATGAGATATATTAAGTGCTTCATTAGTGTCGTCATTGTAGCAGTATACTTGAACGACATTTGTGACACTTGTGAACAACTTGCGACACTTGCGAAAGTTGTAAGGAACATGCGACACTTACGACAGTTGAGAGGATCATGCAACACTTATGACACTTATCGAAGTGAGAAATATTGAGGTGTAACAGATTGTCCCCCAAAGTATGAAGTTAGAAGATGTGAACTGATAACTGAAATGCTTTGTAGACGTTCAAGCAAGAGTATAGACTTGGAGAACCTAACGGAAGCTGCACACAAACATCCAACAAATATCACGACATATTTCAAGACCCAAGGCAGGCATACCTATGCTTGGGTGATCAAGACTTGCAAGATATGGCCGCCATAAAATACATTGCGGATCCATAATTGTATTGATAAGAAGGTATAGCCACCGAAGATACAATGTGGATCTATACTCTAATGACTTGGACTGATCGTAGACACGAAGAATACACAGTGGATCTACGAGATGACAAAACATATCCACGACCAATACAAAGTGGATCTATGTAACAATGTATGTGTCATTTGTCCAATAGAACTCCTTCGCAACCTGGGAAAAGAATATATCAAAGTGATTACTCAACCCAGAGTCTTCTTACCGATCCCAATGTGGTACGATTCTAACCATGTGAGTAGATGTCCTGATGTCGAACATGGAATAAACCACTTGATTACAGGTCAATGGTGTGAAGCATTAACAAGTGAAAGGGAGATCACCATTAATGTCAATGATTCCAAAGGTACCTTAGTACATTCCAACGAACGTGAATAGATGAGCTGATGTCGAACATCCGTGGAATCATCTGATCAGAGGTCAATGATGCAAACCTGTTGTCGAATGTGAGCAGGCCTGCCATTGAGGCATGCAGGTCCCAAAGTACTAACTGGTTTCTAAGCCCGATTCCCGGATGATGTGTTGAAATCGATAGGAATAGACTCGTCGAGGGAGGGACTTGATGTATCCCCCATCAACGACATGAAATGGATATAGAGATGTAATTGGTAGATCAAAAGAACATGGACTGACACGGGTTTTGAGGCAAGATATTTTGGATGACTGACTTTCGAGGTGGATACTTCCCTTGAACACTGAGGCACAACAGAAAAACATGACATGGACCAAAACTATGCAATGGATGTTGTGACTTGCGTCAGGTGACCCAAAGGAGTGAAAGGAACTCAAAGGATTGGCTCAGTGCAGAGGTTCAGCAGATTATGATGCGTGCAAATGACAAAGTGTCGTGTTCAAGGGCGACTCTAAGAATTGCTGGATAATGTTCTCAAGAGACTGCTTGGATTGCTCCTTTCAATTCTTTCCCCCATCCAGATAGACAAGTAACTCTTTTTTATTTAATGAGATCGAGGAGGATAACACATGCTCGATATAACTCACCTTTGGTAAGCTCCTCTTCCTTTGTTTAACGAACTGGAAGAAGTAAGGGTTCGATCCCATATGGGCCT